>SMGT01001550.1:0-13972 GCA_004794575.1 Lanistes nyassanus | reverse complement strand
GTTATGGTTATATTAAAACCTTTCATAGGTAAATCTGTATGAAGTTGCTGCTGTCTGCTGCCAGTTGCACAGCTGCTGCTAAAATGGAATGCTTCTGATGCACATGAGCATGAAAGTTTATCAATAACTGAATAGAAGCTGACATGCTGTTTTAACACCAGTTAAGACATATCCAACAAACATTTCCCAAAACCCCGCTGTGCACGTACAGGTCAGCATGCTGCTACTCAACAACAGAAACTGAAGGGCTGACAATGCTGCTCCAATGTTCCATCCAAAGAATATGCATTTTAAATGATAATCTGGTGTGCTTACACTTTCGTAAAATTGTATGAAATTTCCAACTATTTCACAGGGATTTTTGATTTCACTTCCAAAGACAGGAAGCTGGAGTGATGCACTCCCACAGTTCCTGAAATCATTTTGTTTAAATCCACCCACTCTTGGAACTTTCACTGCAGAGTCAAGCTTCTACTAAAAGCCTTCCTCACTGAAGTCAATGATGAAAAAACTTTAAAAAATGATGGCCTGGAACTATGTGCTCCTGGCCGTGCACGTAACTGGAGAATTAGTTTCGGGCACATGCACTGGTCTTGAACATCCTCTAAAATGGGCAGGAGCACTATCTTTTGCCTTCATCTCCTGTCCACAGAAATGTGAAACCCAGTATTTAAGGTCACACTTGTGGCATGCTTATGTCCGAGTACTCCGTATGTGTGTCATCGAAGGCCAAAGGCCGCCGGCTGCGAGGTTTGTTGTCCAGCTGCAGCTCTGCATATGTCAGACCATCCTCATTGACAAAGGCCTTGAACTGAAAGACATAATGATTGGGAAAGATTAACAACCATAAAACCGAAAATCAATCTACTGACTTCTATTTCTGCTCACTTGTTCACATCTAACATCAAATTCTTCTACACAACACCATTATACAGATCATCACCATCCCAAGCAAAGATAGAAAGCAACTGTGTATCTGATGCAAGGAAGCAAATAAACTGTTAAAACACTGGCAAAGTATTTATGACAAAAATATTCCTAAATAAAAAGAACTCAGCCACACTTTTTTAATTTAAACCAGTGAAATAGAGATTTCCCAATGATAGTCTAAAACTTTGATCAGACAGCCATTCTCAAGAAGTTGAAGAAAGTAACTGCTAAAGAGCTGGAAATTAAGCGATGATGATTTATATGGCGGTCCCCCTTTGGAGTACTGAGTTTTACACATGCACTTTAAGCTGCAGCAAATAATATGACTGGCATTGTTAATAATCAGACACCATCTCTTATAATTCACTTTTTTATAGAAAACCCTCCCTTCTGAAGTCATCACAAACTGTAATGAGGGACGTTGCCAAGATACTCTTCCCTGCCTATGCTTTGGCGCTGTCTCTTCACCATCAAGTCTATATTTATAATATAATATATAATATAAATTTCCTCAACCTCTCACACATCCCTCTCTCTGCTCAGTTCTCCCCAGTTGTACAAAGATAATGGACACTGAAAAATGCAGACTAGAAACCTTACTTACATTGTCATAAGCAGGATAAAATTTATCACTGGTGACAAGATCAGGGCGGGATGCCACGGTGTTAATTTGTGTACGGTTGCTGGAAATAAGGAAATAATTATGAATGCTTACTGAGAGAAATAGTTCACATTGCTAATCTATCTTGTAATTAGTAGTAGAAGCAAAGTCAGAACCAAATGCAATAAACACAGATGAAGTGAACATTTCTAGGCACTAGGCACAACCCCTTTAATTAGGACTGATCAAATATAAAAATACAAACTATAAATTAAAAAAAAATTAAACCAAAGGACTTATCCAACAGAAACAGGGGAACATGCTGCAAGATTACATTCTTAAGAAAATAAAATAAAGAGAGAAGAAACAGGTGACTGAGGCTTGGGATAAAAAAGGTACAGCAAAAGGAATTTAGCCCAGCGAGAACTAGACAGACAACAAGTCAACGTTTCAGGGCACAGCCCCTTCTTCAGGATGGCACAGACAGACAGATAAATAACAAATAAAAAATAAATCTTCATTTCTTTTTTCAAAAAATTAATATTTTCACTTTTTTGATTTATTATTTGTTATCTGTCTGTGCCGTCCTGAAGAAGGGCCCATGCCCTGAAACGTTGAGTTGTTGTCTAATTCTTGCTTGGCTACATTCTTTTGTTGTACCAAAACAAAATGAGGGAAACACTTAAGTATGACACATGGACACAACTTAGACCATGCGGTACATGTACAATCAAGGTGTTCTAGAGCAAATAAGAACAAGCGACTGCTACCTGGAATGTAAATCTCGGGTAAAAACAGTCACTGAACCAATTATTATAAACATTGTTTTTGTTTTGTTTTGTTGTTCCATCCTAATAAAGGTGTAATGGCCAGAAACATTCACTTTATCTGTTTGTTTATAATACTTGGTTCGGAGACTTTGCTTTTACCATGGACTTATATCCCAAGTAGCAGTCACCTGATCAGTGTCATTTTCATTGATTTCTCTTTTCAATTCCAAGTTAGTCTTTCAACAAATTCCACACAATTTCTCAAGCATGTGCATTAAAATGGCTTTACTGGCATTACAAACCATTAAATGTTTGTTATATTGTGAATGCTAAAGAGTAGAGGTTAAGTGGTTTTTAAGGCACTGAATAAAATCCAAATTAGCGATTATGTATTTTCATTCATCAATGATCAGTCCATAAAGACAATTATCAAGAAAAGTAAAATTGAAAATAAAAACTTACTTAAATGGCTTTTCAGGTGGTTCTGAAATAAAGTTTCAAAAAAAGAATCAAGTGAAATATACTGAATCAGCTGCCCGTCTAAAATGTCTCTATACCCTGCCCCATGAGCAAGAGGTGTGAAAAAGAAATCTACAGGCAACCTATGTCTTCATTCATTAGTGGCTTTCGTAGCATGTCCAAACCCAAGTCTAACCCAGAATCATACTGTTTGAAGAACAAAAATAAACAGGGATGGGGACATTTAAAAATGTCACTGGACAGGCTAGTAAGTTCTGAAATTCAATCTCCCACTGAAATTTCCACTAGTCTTATTTTTCTGTTTTTGAATGACAGTCTATCTCACTCTGAAACAGTATTAAGATGACACGCAAAGTTAAATAACAATCCAAAAGTGACTAGAAAATATGTTTGCTGTTATTAGTACATATAGAATAATGATTATATACCAAAAAAAAAAAATCTCAAAGGCTGGAATGTATGAACATCCTTTTCATATCTTCACTTCTCCTCCACTCTATTCTTTCTCCCAACCTTCATTTTTTTCTTATCTGTCCTTTCAAGGCAGTGGTTGCAAAACTTTAATACAGATTTCTTTGCGTCATGCTACTTATATCACACCACGCAAAGCACCAAATTAAAAACACACCTGATGGAATCATTCAGCTAAAAGAGTGAAGCCATGGAGATAAAATAGTTATATTTAGCTCTTAAATATTTCAGGTTCCTCTAGTCAGTCTTGCTTTGGTTTATTATGGTTGTGATCTGCTGACTTAAGCAGACGTGGATATGGTGATCTGCTCTCTACACACAAGGAAAATAGTGGAGGATGGGAGCAGCTACAACAGTCAGCCAAACTGCTGATCACCAGATGGTCAGCAATTTCTAATTTTTAATTACCCAGCAAGATTTCCACTCGCCATAGGAGACCGTATTTCCCCATCCCTGGCTATAAGCACACACGGCAAAAGGAGACGAAAACAGAACGTCCATGAGACTTGTCAGTGCTCACCTTCCACTGGAGGTTTCTTTGCTGATCGTCTTCGGCGCACAACAAAAATAATTACCACGATAATGGCGATGACACCAACAACACAACCTATAACCACTCCAATTATCATCCCTGATGTGTCCGCCTCTGTTTTCAAAATGGAAAAACAAAACTTTTGTGAAATTGACAGTCATATTTATGTACGAAAATATGTATTGTCCTCTTTTTGCTGCACCCCCCCACTCCCCAAAAAAGTCCATACAAAGTAAAATGCAGAAGAACATGAAGATGTTTAAGTTCTTTTCCACTGTCAATTCATTTCCATTCAATAAAAAAATTTACCCAACAGTTTCTGGACAGCCAGTTCAGCAGAAGTTTCTAATAACAATGAAAAGACATTTTTTTCAGCACATTCAGTCACCTTGATGCACCAATGGAACCAAAACCTCCCTCTATTAAATGAGTAGAGGTTCAGATAATTGCATAAACTTGAACAACAAAGACAACAACGAAAAAGACAAAAAATATATGCTTACTGTCATTACTTCCTTGTGCGTTTGTGGCACCACCAACTGCAGTGGTTGCTGCTGTGGAGGTTGCAGTGGTTTTTGCTGAAGTTGTTGTAGGCAGTGGTGTTGTGGTTTGCACTAAAAAAAAAAACCAAAATAGCAAAAAAGTAGTTCAATAACACATTATCTCCAAGATGTTTCACAGTTTGACTTGCATTAACAACACAATCTTAAATAAGTTAAAACGTGCCATCTGTGTGATCACAGCTGTTGAAAATACCGATACCTCAGGTATTCCAAATGAGAGAAAAATGAATGCAATTATTTCAAAGTCATTTCCTAACAATGGTAAATTTGCATCTGAATGAAGCCTCTTTATCACTATTGTGTGAAACCTTTCTATTTTGTATGGATTGATAAATTTTAAAAAAAACAATATCCACCAGCCAAAAAAAATTACCATAAACAAAGCAAGCATTCTTCTCAAATTAATAACAATTATTAAACACATACTCCTCTATAAAAACATGATAAGTTACCATTACAATTACTGACATGTCATCTTTAACTATGGATAATGATTTAATAACGTTGAAATTAAAACCTGACACCTACTGGTAGGTAGCCTAAAACTACTACTAACTCTATCTTGTCCAGACCCTCAAGTAGCCTCAGAGTTACATAGTTGCCAGATTTTCCGCATTTGTTCCTAAAATAAGTCAGAAAAAAAGCCCTGCACCAAAATCCTGGAAAATTTTATATCCTGAGCAGTCCAGGACTTTTATACATCTCCTTTTTCCTGACTTGTTTTTAAAAAAGCTAAAAATCTGGGACAGTTGGTTGTTTTTTTTGGTTAATGTCCTACCGCAAACTATGCGAACATCAGGATGCTGTTGCTTAGACAAATTTACGTGCTGCCACATGTGGGACTGATGTCACAACACAGGCTTCAGTTCCACTCAGTCACATTATGCTGACACTGCACCAATCAGTCTCAGTAATGTTCCCTATAATGCCAGGCATTTGTCAAGGCAGCTACAAATTTTCAATTCTTTTACTGATTCCATCGGGATGCAAACCACCAACCAGAAACAGATGTCTTAACTGCTAGACCACTGACGTGATCAGTCTGGCACAGTCGGTGTTGTGGTATTTACTCTGTCGTGTGTCTAGGGGTATGGCGCTTATGTGTTTCACTAGCCTGCTCGTTAACTAGAGTTACAACAACATAAAAATGTGTCAAGAAGGGGGAAACTAACAATGTGATCGCTGCCTAATTTCATCAATTTCCAAATCGGCTCAAGCCCCCACCCCCTTGCTTGTCACGCGCACAACTTAATAAAAAGCGGGCAGCGTTAATACACTATTCTATTTATTTACAGTTACAACATAGAATGTTTCACTACACCATGAATGATGCTCCAATATACATCTACTGACATATATAGAACAATCACTCGCACTCTACTATATTCATCCCAGCGACACTATACGTGTCTACACGCACACATTATTTACCGGGTTATGAATCAACTACCGAACTAATAATTCACATCGGTGAACACAAGGAAAACCGTATCCTTTTCGAACATGCTAACCACTCAGAAAATGACGTCACGCCGACGTCTTAACAAACAATAAGATTGATTGACGATCACAAGAGATAACCTTGCGTATTCTACAAATAACTAATCCCGTTGGACAACCGACAGATCAACAAGTTCGATGTCTACTTTCTCCTAAGCTTGTTCAAGACAACTATCTTTGAGTTACGGTCGTGTCCTACTTTTCTACACTGTACGTAAACTCACTCTCACAATGCTGGATAGGAATACCGCAGACGCCACGTCTCTCAGCTCCACAGTCACAGCAACGGTCCGAATACCCGAGTTCCTTTTCCCGACCGGCAAGAGTCACCCCTTTTGCAGCAGCCTGCTAGTTCTCTGTGTCCACGTCATGGATAATGGTCGTATTCTTCTGCAGTACTACCACAGAACTGTCTGGTAGATTCGGCATTCGAGCACTGGCCATCGGCAGCCTTTATAGCTCTGCACGCGACGTTACTAGAGAGTCGCGAATAGGATTTCTGCCCGTTCGGGGTGGTGGGCTGTAGCCCGGAGGGTTGTTCGCCCCCACCTCGCAGCCGACCCCCTCTCAGGGTGATGGGTCAACCGGGAGAGGGGGGGAGGTTGCCCTCAGCTCTCAGCCGGACCACCTCCCTCGCTCCACCGCGCGCTCTCTCCTGGCTGTTTTGGCGAGCCAATCAGGTCGACCGTAATAAGTTGCTCTACTTCCTGATTGGGTAGGCAATGAGACGCCAAAAAATCATAACAGTGGCCAACTCAACTTTTTCGCTGGTTAAATATTGTCTAAAGGGAGATAGCTATGCCAGAAAAATCCTTCCCAATCATAACTTACTTTACCCCTTCTAACAAAAGGTTTTTAATCTAATTTAATGTTAACTCACCAAGGTCAATGTGCATAACCTTTTTTTTTTTGGTATAAATCAGTCTAGGGGAGTAGGGGTCCAAATATATGTTATAAATTTAGCCAGATGTGTTAATACATGTTAAATGACCAGCAGTAAGACTATTTTGTATATTTTTTAAATACTGATGTGTACAATTTTTAATTCATGTCTCATCTTTGAGTCCTAGATCTCTCGCTACAGTTGAATTCCAATTCAGAATTGCAATAAATTTACTATCTATATAGGCAATAATTGTGACAATCTTAATACAATGCAGGAAAACAATTTACAAATAGGGTAAGGAAATAAGAAATACTCTAATGCTAACACAACTTACCAACACTTATGTTCACCATTTTAGAATCATTCAGCATTCTGCCCTCTGGGTCATAGTTGAACCCCATACAAACATACGTGTCTGTGTCATTCAGTGAGAGATTTGAAAGTCTGAGCAGATTAGAAGTGCTGATTGAACTGTTCATGTCCGACATTCTGTACCACTCCAACCTAGAGAAAAAGACAAAAGGACAATTGCATGAAACTTAAGTTCTCTGAAGAAATAAATGATTATTCTGATAATACACTAATTCTTACCAACATATTCAAACACACCTTGAAGAATTTTACAACAAAAAAATCTCTGAACCCGAAAAGAGTTTAAAATTGTTCTAATGTATGGATTATGCAGTCTACCCTTATTTTCAACTGCGATCAAGTTTTCCACATTAAAGCATTTTATTTTAATCAGAAAACATGATTTTCTAAAAATATCAACTCCCTCTGCCCCTGGATTTCAGCTCACCTTGGTACTGTATAGCCTTCTGCATCGCAGGTGAGGCTAACACTTGAACCTTGATAGACAGGGCCTACTGCTGTCGGAAATACACGGACACTTACAGGATCTGCGACAGAAGCACACACAAAGCTCAGCATAAATGACTGTAACCTGTCTGCATATACACGTATAATACTCAAGCCTTCAGAACACATTATGTGCGTCCCTAAGGCATTAGAAAAGGAATTAAAACCAGAAATGAAGGGTGAGCGGCCACAATGGAGTCCCTGGCAGAATAAACAGAACAAAAGGTCTGGAATGATCTCTTTAAAATGTTGGTCTGGAGATAACTATGTGGTGTTTAGCATAACTGACAAATACAAATTTCTTGCTCTAAATTTATGTTTCTTTAGCAATACTTACTATTATCCAAAGTGCTAAATTCTCGATTAGCAATTCCTAACCGAACCTTCCAAAAATAAAAACCACCAGTGTAATCCTGGTAAGGCCCCTTTGCCCATGCCAACACCATGTGCCACCCGTGCACACAGCTTACTTACTAGGTCAGCCTGACTTTCTCATGCCAAATAACCAAACCAGCGGGGGAGGGGGTGATCCTCTGATGGGTCATGACAAGTTTGCTAAATAAAAACAAATTTAGAGCAAGAAATTTGCATTTTCTTGTCACAACACTGTACCATGACCCAAAGTGCTGATTCAGCACAAAAAGGAGGTGGAAGAGACCAGAAAAAATTACCAGGGTTAAGAGGACGGCACTCACCACATGTGCTGTGTGGCAACAGCAGAAGCAACACCAAAGAGGCCATCCTCTTGGCGACAGGAGAGGTCCTGGACGTAAAACTGCATGAACAGGTCCTCTGAGCACCAATAGGCAGCCTGCAGGACTTCCTGCGGCACGTTGTCTGGGAAGCCAGCGAGGTGGCCGACGCCCTCACCTAATGCGTGCATGCAGCGGCCAAAGGCAGTAATGGCCCTGCTTCCCCCCTCGTTTCCACAGCTGCATACGCTCATTGGATAACAGTGGTGACCCAGCGTGAGATGCTGGCCTTTGAGATCTCTTGCGTGCAGCCAGTCTGTAGGGTGAGGAATAAGCATCGCTTGGTGGTAACACGTAAAGGGCGTGTACAACGTCTGTACTCATGCAATGCTCAGGCCAGACAGTTTACTAAGTCTGGTTCAAATGGACCCAGGACCGTGGACATCGGCAGGATAGTGACCTTCGGAGACGGGTCACCAGGTCTCTGACTCTTGGCCAGGAAGTCAGGCACGAAAGAAAAAGATCAAGAGCCATCATGCTCACGACGGACTTCCGACTCCAGCTCAGAGAGGGCATGAACCTCACTGGCATGTCAGCCAGAGGCCAACATGACTAGAAAAACAGTTTTCAAAGTCAAGTCAGCCAGAGCAGTTTGATGAAGAAGTTCGTAAGGAGGGGAGCCGAGATCCGCCAGTACAAAAAAAGAGGTCCCAGGCCAGGACCCGATGGGGTTGTGGGCCTGGGACAGTGCAATGCTATGGATCACCTTGGCAACAAGGGATGCATTGCCATGCAACGTGACCCCAAGCTGACAGAGGGTGGTGAGGACAACTGCCCTGCTCACATGCACAGCAGAAACAGACCGAGTCAGCCAAGAAAGAGAGGTGGTTGGCAAGGTCAACTGCCCATGGCCTGGTTGAGTCTTGCCACTGGGTATGACACCACTCAACCCAACACCACCAGTGAGCGTTGTACACCTTGTTTATGGAACTGCAATAAGCAGAAGCCAAGAATGTAAGTCGGAGATGGAAGCACCCCGATGCATAGCATAATGGGCTACAAAAGCCATGCATGCAGATGGAGAAACTGGGGATTGGAGTAGGGGGTGCCTGACCGTGGCTGAAGGAGGGATCTGACAGTAACCCGAAGCGGAAGTGGGTCTGCTCTGCTCAGTCGTAGGAGATCCGGAAACCCCACCCATGACAGTGAGAATGTGTCCACCACCCAGGCTTC
Organism: Lanistes nyassanus; assembly: GCA_004794575.1. Taxonomy (NCBI): domain Eukaryota; kingdom Metazoa; phylum Mollusca; class Gastropoda; order Architaenioglossa; family Ampullariidae; genus Lanistes; species Lanistes nyassanus. Next base: position 4,456 of record SMGT01001550.1, on the reverse strand, counting down.
TGGGTCCGAACTGGGGAGAAAAAGACCGGCAGCTGCTTGCTGGATTGAGTGGCAAATAGGTCCACAAGCGGCCGAAACCAGGCACTCCACACTGGTTCCAGAACCGAGGGTCCACTCCATCTGGAGAACACAGTGGTGGCGAATGAGCAAGTCTGCCAGAACACTGACCGTGTCTGCTACATGCCTGGCAAACAGGAAGAACCCATGGTGCTGGGCTCAGAACCACAGATCCTCCACCTGAGTTGACAACGCCACTGAGTGGGTACCACCCTGGAGACTGATGTACACCACTCCAGTGGAGTTGTTGGAGAGAATCCGGATGTGCGCCCGAGGAAGCACATCACCAACGATGTGAGTTGCCATGCAATGATGGGATCACCTGCCCAACGGGTCATACACTGTGGAGACGGTCAAAGAGTCATGGCACAAGGTGCACCGTCCAAGCAACTGTGTCTAACTCCATGCCGAGAAATGTGAACAGTGATGACCGCCAGAACGGAGCTTGTCTGTACAAGTCGGACGTTCTCGGTGAGCGCTTCCGTCTGAACTGGAAGTAGGGAGTGACTCATAGCGCGTATCACTTGGCATAGCTAGGTGTAAAAACAAAGGCACAAAAACCAAAAAGGCAGAATACACCTACTGCGTAACAAGGGGAGTGACACAAAAACAAGCATCGAGTCATGGACCCGGAAAACAAAGCGTGAGTGCAGTTAAATGCAACAGGGAACAAACCAGTAACATATAACCCTCCCTGTACAAACTGCCCAGCCAAAGACGAAAGCGCACCACACTAAGTCACTACTATCTAACAAAAGCAGATGACTATACACAGAAAAACAAGGAAAGAACACAAAAAGGCTCACGTTCCTTCAACAGCTGACTCAACAAATTGAAGGAAGAAGCGAGGGACCGCAAAGGCAAAGCCATGCTAAGCTGAAGGCACAGTGAAATCCAGTACCACCAGAACACAACCAGCTGGCACAGCAGCAGTTGATATAGTCAGGGTGACCTAGTAACTAAGCTGTGTGCATGGGTGGCCTATGTGCACATGCATGGAGGGGCCTTACAAGGGTTACACTGGTGGGTTTTTTTGGTAGATGCAGTTAGTGATCACTGAGATTTTCCTCCAAGTCACTTGTTTTTCTTTAACTAATTGCAAATTTAGCACTTTAGGTCATGGTACAGTAGTGTGACAAGAAAAACTCCTTAAATAAATTAAAATTGTTCAGTTTTCTGGCAGTGTGATGCCGAGTTCTATAAGGTTTGTGCATAGTCCTTACCACCTTTTAAATGTACGTCACACATGACAAGAAGTTACTGTTTTCATCCCACATAATGCAGGATGAGCAAGACTCAAAATGAGAGGACTAGGAAAAAGTCTTGTTTAAAAGAGTCAAGGCGGTGAAAGGACTTTGTGGCTGTTCGCTGTAGCAGATGCTAGTGTACTGATGCAAGTTCTGTGTGTGCGTGTGTATGTGAGAGAGAGAGAGAGAATGAGAAAGTTAAAAACTATGAAGCACTTATTTTTGTTCAAACACACTACCCAATGCATCACTAGGATCCACTCACTTTAACTCTTTGAAGCCGTAGGGAACACAGATCGCCCCCGCCATTGGCAAGGCTTTCTGCCTTAAGGGCGATATAAGTACATGAGTGTTATGATTTTTAAAATTTCATCTGCTAATCTTTTAAGGGAAAGAACTCTTACAATCGAAAGGTGAATCATTTCTTCACAAGCTGCTTCCCTTTTCTGTGTTTAAACTGACATTTATACCAGTTTCCAGCCATAATTTCAAGCGAGTATCCACATGTGCCCTGTCACTTGAGAAATGCTAGATTTACTCTTCAAATTACACGATGAAGAGAAAAATGACATTGTTTTGCAAATTTCCCCTGATTGTGCATTATCAGGAACTCTGTATTTCCTAATCTCTTCATTATTTAAAAAAAACACCAAAGTTAAAAACATTCAGTTTTTCATAAAGTTTAAGGGTAACAGACTGTATTGTATCCTTTGAGCTTGACCATCAAAAAGTGGATGCCACACAACAAAGTGAACTTCATCTTCATTTGAGCTTTTAGATTTAAAGATCAGTACTGTACATCAAATTTTTCATGGGAGGAGTTCCTGTTTCTAATGCTATAAAACCAGAAGTTAGTCAAAGAAGCCCACCTCATACAGGCAAAGAAAAATGGTTTTCTATTTCTAAGCCTGTTTTAGCAATCAGTTTGGATAAACTAATGAGTGTTTGGAAAACTGTTTTGAAGTTAACACCATATACTAGCATAGTGGCAAGACAAATTTGCTAAAATTTCAATTTATGCATAATGAACAAGAACAATGAGATGACTACTTACAATAAACTGTTATATTGTTTCCCCTCCGACAATAGCTGGCATCTGTACAAGTATCTATGGGGCTACTGCTGCCTTGTGTTGGATGGTACACTCGACACTGTATGAAAGCGCCCTGTTCCTGTCTTGTCACATTGATCTTAATGGTGCTTTTCCCATTGAAAGTGCAACTCGATGGCGTCATAGTGTTGACCTGTGGATCAGCCTACATAAACCACACTTATTCGTGCCAGTATCTACATAAAGATCTTACACTTTCAATTCTACCGATTATAATAAATAAAACATAGATCTAATCCTATTTTGTTATACATGTACATGAACATATATTACCAACTGACCAGTTAATATAATACAAAGTATTTCTTTTATCTAATTTTCTCTGGGGTAAAGCTTGTGCTTTTTTTTTTTAAAAAAACCCTGCGTTATTAAATTTACTCAACAGACACAATGAAAAAAACTTCAGTCTTCAAAGAATGTATGGAGCTATACATTTACCAGCTCTGTTTCAGATACAAGTAGAACAAATATAAAACAAATATTTCTTATCAACAGCAACTAAATTACACCATCCAGATTTAAATCTAGGTATTGTAATCACTTATATATTAACAATAAAAAGTTAATTCCAGAACCACATAAAAAGTAAATGCGGTCAGCAATAACGGCTGAACGGTGTGATTTATTTCAAAGTATCTCTCCAACTCAGAACATCTTCCCCAGCTGAGCTAAACTGCATATTTTATGACTGAAGAGGAAAGTCACAACATGCCCCTACCTGAGAAGTCTTGTTTTCAAGGACACCATCTTTGTATAAGTACCACTGAATCTGCCCAGGTGGTTTGCCCACAATGCCAGTACAGGTGAAAGTAACTGTGTTGTATTCAGTCACATTGTAGGCTAGGGGTGTCATCGTTTGTGCACCAGGGGTCCCTGAAAATGAAAGTTTTCAAATATGAAAATAACAGAGAGATAAAGAAATAACAGAAATGACGCAGCACAATCAGGTCCAGAAAAAAGGGCTAACTCAAAAGTTAATATAGATATAAAATAACAAATCAGTATAGTAACATGACAAGTCAATACAGTATTACCCATTTCCAATGGGAAGGATACATGAGAAAGCACTACAGGCACATCTACAAAGTTCACTCAAAAAAAGAAACCTTCTGTGGCTACATTTACAATATAAGAAGTCCATAGTATCACAGAGGATGTTTTGTTGCGACAAATTATAATAAAAGCACTTAATCTTCAAACTTTCAAAGTGGTCCTTGAAAAACACAGTGTTATTTTATAACTGATCATTGAATCAACAGAGAAGTCCTGAAAGTTTCACTAGACCAGTTGTTTGTTTGTTTGGGATTTTTTGTTATTGGTTTTTTCATTATATGTTGCTGATAAATAGGGTATTGTGGTCATCAAGTAGATCAACACTAACCCTTGCAGCAGTTGACAAAAATAACTAACACCACAAAGAGCTGGTGATTTTTTAGTTCTAATGGCCTGGTCAGATTACTAATAGTCATGTACCAATAGGCAAATACAAATTCCCTATTCCTAATGGTAATTTTGTTAAATCATACAGCTCTGAGATAGGCACAAAGAATATAAATCAAAAATCAATTAAGCAATTTAAAAAATAAAACTAGACCGGAAACTGGTTAACCTGGTTAAGCATGCATTATCACTATTTTACACCACATACGAAACATCAAAAAGGGATTATCACAAGAATGAAATGTGTTCTGGTTGTAAAAGTTATGCACATTGATATTCTGCTGTGGTCCCTTGAAAATGCTGTCAGCAAAAATTAGTGAAACAGTTTGATTTGTATTAAAACTGCTATGTGTGCTTTTATTCAGGAAAGTAGCAAAGAGAGATTGTCAAAGGCAGAGGAAGTAGGGATGGATTTAATAATCAGGACTTTCTGACCAACTTACGGTCATCACTTCAACACACACACAGCCATATGAAAGCCAAAGTTACCTTCTATGACCAGCTGAATGGTGTCACTTGATTGCACCAATGTGTTACTATTTGCAACATATCTGGCATCACATCTGTATTTTTTTTCATCACTGCACAAAGTGTTACTGTA
>SMGT01001549.1:16024-26824 GCA_004794575.1 Lanistes nyassanus | reverse complement strand
TGTTAAATAGACTCCAAGCCAGCTGCTTTGCTGGATGTGTGCTTCCCACTACATTCCCCTCTCTGCAGCACCCTCTACTTCACGTGATCTACCCCCCTCCCGTGGCTTCGACTCTTGCATGCGGCACCATATTGCTGTCATACTCTCATGGCCTGCTGACGCATCTCATCCATCAAGGCTGGGATCATAGTCTGAATCTGCTGTCTATCCAACGCTGGCCCGTCAACATCCGGTGAAACCAACGCTTACCCAAACGTCCAGTGGGAACAATGGCTCGTCACAACGTTCGGGAGCCCCTAAGCCATTAATTCCCTTTAACGTGCTGCTCCTGTCATAGTGCGTCTGCACACACTGCCGCTTTGAGCGGAAACTCCACCAGCCCGCATGTCAGTCTAACAGAAACAATACCACAACCCATTCATCTCCAATTTTTAACTGTTTACTTCCGGCTCCACGTTTTCCAGCTCACATTTTGTTACACTTCCCCCAAAATTTCACATCAACAGAGGTACTTTAAATCTTCACCACCATGAAAGTCGCCCGATTTACACTCTCGGTCATTAATCCTGTTGCCATAATAAGCAGCACCATTCAACGGTGAAGCGTTACATCACAGGCAGATTAGCCGTCTGTGCGCTGGCCTATGTAGTTGGCTCTTACCACAGAGTTGCCTAACTGGCTCTAGCCTGGATACTACAATTGTGTGTAAATCCGTCTGATGGCATCTGATGGCTCTCATAAATACGCTGGACAGGTTGGTTTCTGCAGTCTTGCTTGGCTTCTCTTGTAAATCCCCATCTTCTGGGGTTCGACTTTTCTCAGACCACTAGCCGTTTACTGCGCAAGTTAAGTCGCAAAACTTTTTTTAAATTGCGAATGAAGCAACGTATAGCTCCATACAATCGGAAACCGCTGTCTTGACATACAGCGTTCATTCCGAGAAAACTGACGCAGAATAACTTTCTCGTCTAGTTGGACTGTACAAGCGTAACAGTTTTCAAGCGACCCGCGGTTCATCCTATTTTTAATATCACATTATATCGCATGTTATATGATGCTTAGTTTATCTGCCTCTCATTCAAAGTCGCTTCTATGTGATGGTCACTAGAAAAAAATTACATTGCCGCATATTTTAACATAACGTACGCAAATGCGAATTATTTATTTTGGAGTATATATATATATATGTAACAGAAAGAGCGGGAATGCGGGTGGTATTTTCAGACACTCCATGCATCAGGAACACTCCAAGGACTACCAGTCATTAAGCTCACACCAACTATGTCCACCTTCTTTTTCCTGGCTGCCGTGTCCCTCCTAAGGGTGTCGTCTACTATCGAGGAAGTGCAGAGGGCAGGGAAGGAGGACTACGAGACAGGTAGCACTGTGTGTTGTTGATGACCCGGATGTCAGTGGTGGTGTGGTGCGCAGTGCTGTGCTGTGTTGGGTTGGGCTGGGCTGGGCTGGGGGCAAATAATTACGATGACCAGTGTACACTTTCGTGTAAAAATCACAGAAAACAAACCCCAAATATTTGTCCCTAGTTCTTTCTCTAGGGTTCAAAAAATTATGAATATCATTCCCAAGACTTGCCAACAAAGCGGTGGATCTGAAATGAATACGAACGAATGGGCCTGCTCATTTCAAGCCGTCTGAACACGAGGGAAAGTACACACTCACCCCTGAGTGGTCTTGCAGGTCTGCTGCAGCAAGCGGTGGGCGGCGGGCATCTGCGTGTGGCGCGTCAGGCGCCGGGTTTCGCTGTCCGTAGATACAACGACACCCAGAAGAAGATCATGTTGGAGATGCACAACATTTACAGGCGGAAGCCCAAAGCGTCTGATATGAGGCTAATGGTTAGTCATAACTCTTTTTCCTCCTCCTCTTCATTCTCCTCCTCATCATCATAATCATCATTCTTCTACTTCTCTCCCTCTTTCTCCTTCTCCTTTTCCTCCACCTCCTCCTCCTCCTCATTCTTCTTCTCCTCCTCATTCTCCTTCTCCTCCTCCTCATCATCCATCTTTTCCACCTCATTCTTCTTCTTCTTCTCCTCTCATCCTTCTTCTCCTCCTCATTCTTCTCCTTCTCATCCTCCTCCTCATCTTTCTTCTCCACCTCCTCCTCATTCTCCTCATCATCATTACCTTCTCATTCTCTTCCTTCTCCTGTTCCTCATACTCATCAGCGGTTGCGTTTCCTTCTCTACACCGTTATTTTACTTTTGTTTCAACGTCGGATACATTATGGAACGACGTGACTCGGAAACAGAAGTTTGCACGGGGAAGTAACTGAGATGCGTATCAAGGAAAAAAAAGCCCACGAGAAGCTAATGACGATGTATTCTTCTCGTCATTCTGACTCTATTTCCGTCATGTTTTCATTACACTTGCCCTCCAGAAGACTTTTTTTAAAAAAACTTTTTAAAAAATGCCCTGTGTAGGGTCTCTAGAGTGTTCCCATGTTTGTCGCGGCATTGCCTCATGATAGGCCGATACTACGGAAAAGTCTGCAGTACTCTTTACCAACCCACACGCCAGTCCACTTCATCAGCCCACATGCCTGTACACTTTACCAACCCACACGCCACTCCACTTCATCAGCCCACATGCCTGTACATTTTACCAACCCACAACCCTGTAATCCTCAGCCCACACGCCTGTACACTTTACCAACCCACACGCCAGTCCACTTCACCAGCCCACACGCCCGTACACTTCACCAGCCCACATGCCTGTACACTTTACGAGCCCACACGCCCGTACACTTCACCAGCCCACACCCTCATACACTTCACCAGCCCACAAGCCTGTACACTTTACCACCCCACAACCATGTAATCCTCAGCCCACACGCCAGTCCACTTCACCAGCCCACACGCCTGTACACTTTACCAACCCACAACCCTGTAATCCTCAGCCCACACGCCCGTACACTTCACCAGCCCACACGCCAGTCCACTTCACCAGCCCACACGCCAGTCACTTCACCAGCCCACACGCCTGTACACTTCACCAGCCCACACGCCAGTCCATTTCACCAGCCCACACGCCTGTACACTTCACCAGCCCACACGCCAGTCCACTTCACCAGCCCACACGCCAATACATTTTACCAGCCTAAACGCCGTCGAATTCCTTAAGGGATCTCTTGCAAAGGACCTAACATTGTGCCAAATACTAAAATATAGCGCAAAGCGATAAGACAACATTACTGAGAAAAATTCAACTTTCTCAATCCAGCCGACACACCTGTATCTAGCTTGGTTCTTTTCTGCTGCTTGCAAACCACAAAAAAACCCCACGTAATTTCTTTCTGCCAGTGAGACCTTTGTTTTTATAAAAGTACGCAGTACGTGTGCAAAGATACAAGAAAGCTGTATCCTTGTTTCATATTCCAGTTGTGCAAAGCAGCAAGAGAGCCACCTGACAGACATTTCAATAGAGATACCAGTTCTGCTGTTCATGTTCCCTCTACAACTAGCCATTAATAAAGTGACCCGCACGCACTTTCTCTGCAAATGATCCATTTACGGCGCTGGCCGTCAGGGTGATTTCCCGGGTACTCAGGCTTCTACCCCCTTCCTCTTGCCCGACTGCCCTCCGCCATCCTGTCTCCTCTTTCCTCGTCGTGGAGTGACTTTCATTGCAGACTTGAACACCTTTCTACAGCACGCACCAACTCTTTACACGTAATTTCAAACACACAATCGCTTCTCGAAATCGGGTTCTTAAAGAACTGTTATCACAATGATCATTGACAATATGTGATAAGAAAAAATCTAGAAGCTGAACCAAGATGATGTACGGAGAGAAAACTTCATTGTTTTGGTTGTGAAGCACTAGCTCACGGAAGGAAGAAAGCGAAGAACGGTCGAAGGAGAGGAGAAGGAACAAGAGAGAGAGAGATGGAGGGGGGAATAGTTAGGAGGAAGGGAGAAGACGAGGTGAGCGAAGGGAGACTAGCGGAATAGACAAACAGCGGGATGGACAAACAGCGGGGTGGACAAACAGCGGAGGGGATCAGAGAAAGAGCTACAGACGAGACAGGAAACAGAGTAGAGTGGGACACCTGAAACATACTTCATATTTGTTTCCACTGCTCACCGCGCTGACTCTTTTCGAAAGCAATTTCCGTAAAAAAAATACATCATGATCATCATCATCATCATCATCATCATCATCATCATCATCATCATCATCATCATCATCATCATCATCATCATCATCATCATCATCATCATCATCATCATCATCACCACAGTAAACTTCTTGAGTGAGTCCGTTGGGAGTGCCTGTCGCACGACCGTTGTGTCCTGACAGGAGTGGAACCCCAAGCTCGAACAGCTTGCACAGGACTGGGCCGATGGGTGTGTTTTCGACCATCGCAGAGATACGCCAGGCGTCGCCACGGGCTTCGATTACAACGGAGAGAATCTCTACGCAGCCACCCGTGAGTGTAATACGTCATTGTGTGTGTGAAATATGCCATTATACACATGAAATAGTCTTTATGAATGTGAAGTACGACATTATACATGTGAAATGCGTTCTAATGCATGTGAAATACGTTCTAATGCATGTGAAATGCGTTCTAATGCATGTGAAATACGTTCTAATGCATGTGAAATGCGTCCTTATGCACGTGAAATACGTCATTATACATGTGAAATACGTCTGACTGGATATGAAATAGATCTTTATGCATATTTGTGGATTGTGTATTTTCACCAGTTCTATTTTTAGACAAACGTAGGCCAAGCCGTCCGGGTTCCCTGCACTACGAATAATGATCAGGAAAATATATTATATTAATTTATTACGTCTCTATTTTAATGAACTGAAACCAGGATGAATTTTTTATGTTATGTATCTCCATTTTAACACGTAAAAACATCTTTGTTATTTGGCTGTCAGGGCTGGTTTGGATTGGTGCTCGTATCTTTTGTCCACTAAAATAAAAGAAGTGCGTAAAATCGTAAAATAATCTGGGAATACGAGCCTTTATGACCGGAAGGGCCGACATGAACACACTTTCGACCCAGTCCTGGACTTTAGCGCAAAGCTTCAGAACTTTGCCACGCATAGACTGTAAGGGGCGGGGGGGGGGGATCGCGTCTTTTGGTGACTCACTGATTTTAACTTGGTTTTGCACCTGGTTTTTCATCCCAGATTCATACGACCCTCGTGATGCGGGTCGAGGGTGGTTCGACGATGAAGTCGATTTCTACGACTACAAAACATTACAGTGCACGCCCAAAAAAGTATGCGGGCATTACACCCAGGTAAGATCTGCCCAGCCCCACCCTTACAGCCACCATGTCTCAGACTAGCATACTGGCTTTACAACCACTCCCCTGTAAGCTTGCCTCCACTACGAATTCTCTTTACAAAAGCTAAGAGCCTGCTTCACAGGGCTAACATGGCCTACTTCACACGGCTAACACAATCTCATTTACAGAACTAACATGACCTGTTTCACAGAGCTAACGCGGACTATTTCACAGAGCTAATCTGGATAACATCCTGTTTGACAGCCCAACAACCTGCTTAACTAACAGTTAAGCATTTCGTGAAAATGAGGTTTCATACTTATACTTACTGTAAATGTCGCCTCTAAAATCAAAAGACATTTGAATTATGTAAGGGTCTATCAAAAATGATTTAGCATTGTGCTAAATACTGAAATATGTTGGGCAGCCATAAGATAAAATCAGTGAAAAAATTGTTTTCCACTTTACTGTAAATCCCAAAAGGCTTTCCTGGAAGTGCGAGGATGTTGGTAGGAGTAGATGGGTGGAGGATTAGACTTCATCCCCAGTAGGAACTGACCCAGTTTCCACAGAACTTACGCTTTCTGTTGAAGAAATTCCCGTTCTTGCACACCTCCGTTAAAATACAGAACTAACTGTGAGAAGAGGGCTAAACTACTGAAGTGTGCTCACTAATACAGTTGTTTTACAGATCGTGTGGGCGACGTCATACGCGCTGGGGTGTGGGGTGACATACTGTTCCAACCTGAAGAAAACGACTTTTTCACAAGGCTACTTGGTAGTCTGCAACTACGGACCCGGGTAGGCAATGCGTCTGCTTGCTTCTCCCATACGGATCAGAACGAGCATGAAGCATCCAAATGAACGACTACATAAGGAGAAAATCTGGTTCATGACCGTAATGTTCGATCTTTCTTTTCATGAAATCATTGTCTGTTTTTCTCTGAGCTTCTCTATCGCCAATATTTTCCCCTTCCCATGCGGGCTTTGGCTCAGAACGTGAAACACTGTTGGAAGAAGACTTCGTTAACCGCAGTGAACAATAAAACAAAACGTGCAGCATATTTCTGAAACATTCAAAATCGTCAGAAGTGCCATGGGTGATGTTCTGTGGCATGACATTGTTTAGAGGCTGCAACATTTCCATATGAACGATGAGATCTTATTTGTGAATTTTGCTCTTAACCAATCAGACTTGTTCTTTTTCAGTGGCAATGTTTACGGGCAGAAGCCTTATAATCTGGGATCCGGTCCGTGCACCGAATGTCCAGATGATGCGCCTTACTGTGTAGACGGACTTTGTGGTAAGCAAGTTTCACAAATACACTCACTGTGAGTCTTAGTTCATCTCAGTCGTCCACTCGTTTACTCCTTTTTTCAATTCAGTTTCAGTTCAGATTTGATCGTACGTATTCTCAGTGAAAAGGCATCATCGCAAGTAGGTCTGTTTAGTACACCCACAAACAACATACCGAATGCGTGTCTGCAAGGATCTTAAACGTTGTACATATTTCGAAATCGTCCTTGCATCAAACTAGCAGGCGTACCAAATAGATATAAATGTTCTTTCGTCGGTAAATTTTCGTTCCATCGAAGACAGACGTCAGAGTGAAACCGAGGGCGGATAGTAAAAAGTGCTTTCAGTTAAAGTGGTTTCCCTTGAAGACCAGAAGCACTTTCATTTATATGCGATTACGTCACTGGCACTTGCGACTGCTTGCAGGGTAGGTACTTTTGCTGTAAGCATGGCGAACTGTGTTCCCAAGATGGCGGACATTGTTTGGGGATTAGAGGTCAGCCCTAACCCTCTTCTAACTCCTCCCCTTACCCCCATCTCTCCCTCTAACTCCCACCACTATCCCTCCCCTAACCCCGACCACTACCCCTGCCCTGGCCCCACCAAGAAGAAAGTTTTAAAAAGTTTGCCATGCTTAAGGAGAAAGTACCTCTCCTGCACACAATCGCAGGTGTCACCGGAGGGCAAAATAGTGGTAAGTATATTTAAAATATTGTTAAATAGTACAAAATCCGGCTATCGACATAGAACGCTCTTCAGTACAGCAGAAAGAAAACAGCGCTGGTGAATGTCCAATCTAAATCTTACGGTCGGGTCTTCGCTTTCCAAACGATTGTTCGCCCGCGCAGATGTAGGCGACAATAACCCCACAAAACGTGGCGGTAAAAGAGCTCAAATGCTGTAGACATGTAGGGATCGTCCCAACATTAAAAAATAGGAACACAAAGCTATAGGTAGGAAGTTGACCAGACAACGGAGGACGATGCAAAAATCCATGGAATTTCAATGAGGTCAGTGTTCCTTTGTACAGTGCTTTTCCTTGAAAGGCAGACGACCAAGTCCCGCCATGTAGGGTGAAAATAACAAAAGTATGATAGTATGGTATTTTCAATAGCCCGCAACACCAGAACAGAAAATTGCACCCAAACCGGTGAAAACCATGTGCGACGATGCTAAAGAAAGTGCAGTCATCAAACCTTCATCGAAAATATTCCATAGAATGCATGTCCATTTCATCGACACTATATTAAAGCTGTCAGAATATTGCTTGAAAGATGTCCAGGTTCCAGTTTCTCCCCCACAAATGCCTAAATCACTTTGTTTACAAAGCACTTTATTGTCCCATAAAGCCCGTCAGCCCATGATCATCGGTGGCTGCGATCGCCATGGCTACAGATGGATAACTCTATATGGATCACTTCTCTTGGGTTTCCTTTCTGACCGGATGACATTTTGAAAGAGCCATTGCGTGATTGTCAAGCTCTCTTTAAAGCTGTGTTTTTATTGATTCCAAGACATCGAATATATTGTTACTGAAGTCCAAAGCTGTTTTTTTACAAAAAAGACTATAACATTGTGCATTGTGGAAGCTTGCAAAACACTCTGGCAAACAATAAAAACCTGTTTAAGGCGTTTCTCTGGTGAATAATTGATTAAATGAATGTTTTCAACAGCAGCTGCTAGGTTTCATCTGACAAGGCTGGCAGAGCGACCTAAGCGACGCAACCTATTATACATTTGTCTACTGTTCAGCTTGAATAACTTCCCATGCACAACATCACATTAGCAGAACACAAAAGTACAAATGCACGCACTCGCATCAGACTTGCCATAAATTCCGGGTAGATTCATTACAAATGCAAATACAACATGGCATAATGTCTAGTCTATGTAAAAAAAAAACCAAATTATATACACTGAGAGAGAGAGAGAGAGGGGGACGGAAAGGTCTAAGCAAAAATCTAACTGCGGCATTCACTTGACATAATCAGCAGAACTATAACCAAAGATTATAGATGTTATCATTTTGCGGCTCGTTGCCCTTACCATTTGGTAGTGGGCGCATAAGAGCAAGGGAGGTGTACGGGCGAGAGGCGGTCACCCGCCCCTTCCCCGGCTGACCCCGTCACCCTGGATAGGTGGCCGGGCGAGAGGGGGGAGGTAGACCACCCTCCCGGCGGAACCCGCCACTCCGAAGGAGTAGACAACCCATTCGCGACTTTCTAGCCAGTCCAGGCCCGGGGCTATAAAGGCAGCCGACCGCTAGTTCGAATCGCCTGGTTGGTTGGTTTATTCACCAACACAGATAGCAGCCCAAACAATACAAACACATCCACAAGCAACAGTACAAACGACACATTCGCCACCACAAACAACAGCAAGACCTGACACGAACACAAGAAATCAACCACCCAAAACAACAGGAAAAACACTGCCCGAGACAAGGACAATTGACGAAGGGACGGTAGCAAAGACTGTACTACCACGAAGGACACATGCACAAATCTAGCAGGACGGACTGAACAAGATGACAGGACAGAACCAGAAGTCAAAAGCCTAAAAGAGGAAGTAATGAACCTAATGCAAAAAATAAATTGCCACATTAGCAAACTAAAACCAAACTGCATTTCTAAAAACCAAAGGTCAAAATGACCCTTCAGCCTGAAATCTGAGACTCATTTTGCTAAAATCAAATTTCTCCATCTTTCTTAAATTTTTGTGCATAAATCACCCTTATCATGCCTGTTCATTCAAAAGCTTACTTTATTACAACTTTATGAGCTTTGTCTAAACTCTGTTTACAGCTCAAAAGATATTTTGTAAACAGTATTAATGTATTAATAATTCCTTATGTGAGAGAGGGAGAGACAGAAAGAGAGCAAAAAGACATTGTTTACATATCATTCTCTTATGACCATTGTATTTGTTATAACAGAGCATTTTATGTAACTGAAACCTGTTTAACTTGTAAATTAAAAGCTCATTGTATTGTACTTTGCAGTTATCTTTATTGTCCGTTTGCTTACAAATGCATTACAAATTTATTAGCCTTGTCTATATTCTGCATACTCTCTCAAGTAAAACATTGATTCTGTAATATGTTGTTAATGTATTATTTAATGTGTGTGTGTGTGTGTGTGTGTGCGCGCGCGCGCGTCTTATTTATTGTTCATGTTTTGGTTAGTACTGATGTCTTTTGGAATTTTCCTTCTGAAGTGCATATGCTCCATTTAGACTATTTCAGAATATTATGCTTAATTCATTAGTTGAATTTAAAACATAAATTCCACATGCACGCTTTAAACATTTCTACAGCAAACCGAGTGCTTCATGAACATACAGTTGTTTATAGCTATAGCTCAGACTTTCAGGGGAAGTACTTTCCCTTTTAGCATAGCGAACTGCATGTTCCCAAGATGCCGGACAGTGTTTGCGGATTAAAGGTCAAGATGTCATGATCTTAGGCCATAACCCTACCTCTAACCCGTCCCCTAACCCCCACGCCTCCCCTTAACTCCAACCAGTACCCCTCCCCTAACCCGCATCACTACCCCTTCCCCAAACCCCACCAAGAAGAAAGTTTTTAAAAATTCGCTATGCGAAAATCGAAAGTACCTCCCCCGCACGCAATCGTTTCTGTAGCTCAGTGTCAGCTGAGATCATTAGATTTGTACTGTTTAAAAAATACTTATTTATTTTGTCAAAAATAAACAGATGACAAATAACAGTCTTTCAAAAGCAAAAACACTTATTATAAATGCGAAACATAAGTAAACTTTTTTAACCGCAGTTCTTGAAATTCAATGCGAGTGTTGTGCTGTAGCGTTATGCCAGGCCGACAGTTTTCTGTCCAAAATCAAGGGCGACAATCACACGCACGTCCTCCTTTTTTGATAAGAACAGTCGGCGATCTTACTATGGATCTATAATTTGGAACTTTGGAACTTTATTTGTTATCTCTGGACCCCAGATGGGGTATGAGAGACAAAGGGGATAGGGGAACATGTAGGAATTCAAACAAATAAATAAACATAAAATAAGAATAAAACCCAAGACATGGTACATAGCATACAATGGTGACTGTACAACATTTCGCTTAACTATTGGCATTTCTCAGTTCTTTCGTTATAACAGCAATAAATTTCACTACATTTGTCAGTTTTTTCTTGTTTTTAACATTAAACAGGATATCGAACTTTACAGAATTAGGGTGCTGATAAAAGAAAGGACT
>SMGT01001548.1:12132-22408 GCA_004794575.1 Lanistes nyassanus | reverse complement strand
GTTTCTTAGCCCGACTTATACAGATTTATAAATTTTTCTTGCATTAACCTGCTTTAAAATATTTACATAATGACCATCTCACTCAAACATAAAGTCTATCTAGAATGTTAAATGGATGTGAAAGCTCTGATTTATAAAAAAAATTATTTTATTTTTAGACACTTTAACCTGGCTAGTTTCAGCTGCTAACACAGTTCAATGTATATAGTACAGGGTTGGCTTGCATAACTGTTCTTATCTCCTGTTCATTCGTAAAGGTGAACATAAAATACACAGGGCAAATGGGCCTTACAGTTACAACCACCCTCATCATTTGAAGAGCAGCTACAAATGTGTGTGTGAGAGGATTATCACTGTATCATCTTTATTAAGGTTGAGAGCAGTGGCCGTTTTTACATGGAGCCCAAATCTAACTCTCTAAGCACGATAACTCTAGATGTTCTGCAAAGTTATCCAAACTATATATCGATGTTCTAAAGACATTAATCTCTCCCTACCTCCTACCTTTTAGACAGATTTTATGTAATGAGTGAAATACAGGATATTTACTATGCAGTTCTGATTTATCATTTTCACTCTGAATATTTCAAACATTAATGAAGATTTTAACTAATCAAAACAAAATTTACAAGTTTGCAATCTATGCACTTCTGCAAAGTCAATATCAAAATATGAAAATACTAAATCAGCTTTTCCACCTTGACCTTCCTTTAAGTCACTCAAACAGAAACTTCAAAGTTGAACACTTCAGTTATTTTGGTTTGTAACCAAGAATATAGTCTTTTAGGTAAGCCGGGGCTTTCCAAACAAGGATGGGTCGATATTACTCTGTAATGGAACTGCTTCGGGCTTCACTAGGTGGTGTCGTCAGCAACTTCTGAAACTCTTTTGATGTCAGTGGTAACGGCGGTTATTTCGGGTCTGTCCTGAGAGTTAGGTATAGTCACATAACTGTCTTTCTCTTTAGTCTCAATTGTATCATCCTCTTCCTCCTCATCATCGCCGATGTCAGGTGCAGGGTCAGGGATTTTCCATTAGTATGACGCGTTTTGTACAATGCGCTGCACTCCACATTTAGCAGTGACCATACTGCCTCTTTGTTTTCCACGACAGTGAAAGCTTTGTGGTTAAAAGAAGGGGTAAGCTTGCTGATCTTTGACTGCTTGACCAATACTTACAATGTTACATGGAGCCCAAATCTAACTCTCTATGTCCGATAACTCTCTATATTTTCTACAGAGTTATCCAAACTACATATCGATGTTCTAAAGACATTACCATCACATAACCCAATGGCCCTCTACAGGAAGAAAAAATTCCCTTCTTATATTTTAATCTCATTTCTTTGGCCAAAGAGAGTACTAAATTATATACAATGGACAATAGGGACTTTGAATATAACTCTCACTATTAAAAATGTAAAGTTGCAGGTAAGAAACATCTAGACTTTCAACTAATAACAGCAGTAGTAGGTATGCATGTGTGTGTGCATGTGTTTGTGTGTGCACATCCATGGATGCATGTGTGAAGGTCATGGTATGTGGGATGACAATGAGATTACTTTAGTCCAAATACACCGCTAGGCACTGATAATCTGATAACTCAGTAGCTGGATGCAGAAACAAATAAAAGGGTAATAAACAAACGTGGGTGAAGACATATCATTAAAACTCACCATTTATCTGTGATTCATCTGCTTCCAAAAGATCTGTTATTCTGATCCTGCATAAAAGCAAATGAACAAGAGCTTCAGTAATATTGTAATAGTACAATAGTGTACACCAGTATTTGTGCCATCCCCAGAGAATAAGCCTGAAGCAAAATTCGAAAGTTTGAAGACAACATTATGTTAGAAATGAGTCTGAATTGCTTAAAATATCAAATTTAGCAATCTACAAAAGAAAAAAAAAAAGATAAAGCGTGAAAAGAGGAGTTTTTGTTGGCCATTGCAGAAAATCAAGTCCAAAAAGTATCACAAGCATCAGGATTAATGAACTGTATCTTAGCTATATTATCTGTGGGCCATTTTTTGGAAAGTTAAGTTCAAAGATTATAAACATAGTGATTTAGATTAGTGACAAAAAGTATCTGCCAGATATTTTTTAAACAATTTTTGTTGAGGATAAAGTAAAATAGTATATTTTCTATTAAAAATATTGTTGCAGTAATTGTTGTTGCATCATACAGAAAATAACATTTAAAAAAACCAGAAAAACCCTTGCAGTGAACTGTCATGATTTCAAATAGCTCTCTCCACAGTGCTTTTGCCTTAAAATTTTCAGCTTGGGAATTTAATCTAACAAGTGTAAATGGCTGCTTTCGTGACTGAACACCATTTCAAATACTTCTGCTGAAAATGTAAGTCCACTGCTCGAACACACCATTTTGGCAATAAAGAGAGTGTGAAAAATATAATTTTAGATGAAGTGAAAATATTAAATTTAACATTTGGTGGGTGTAAATAACAAATAATACTGCATAAGACTGCTTTGAAGATAATTATTGATTATGCCAGTAAATATTATGATGAATTTTTGATGGACCTTCAGTTTATGATGTTATCAGTTACATTTGCAAGGAGCAGTGAACTCTGAAATATAATTCATGTGATCATTTTTTCAAACTGTTATTGTAATAATGTAAATGAAGATTACTTTCACTGTTGTAATTTTTGTTTAAATTGTCTAAATTTACAGGACAAGAAGTAAAGACCGGCAGCTATTTGATAAGGAAGTGACTGAGTTACTAAAAGATGTAGGACATCACTGATTGGATATCACCACGATGAAGGGAAATTCTGATGTACCTGCGATGTGCCATGACAAGCATGCGTAACCTGTCCCCCAAGTCTTGCATCTCTGTGATCTGCACAAATGACCCCACACTGTAGATCTCATCCAGACTGTCCACAACCTCTTTCTCGTTCCTGTTATGAAAAGACAAAAATGTGACCTTGCAGAACCTTTGTCTGAGGACCTATCAATCATTACTATGACTATAGATACAACAGCCATTAAATAAACAATTCTATCAGAAGCTAGTGCATTTATCGCTGAGTCCAAAAACATTTTCAATCTATACTACTGAGTCCAGTAACCAGATTTTTAAGTATTTCAGAACCCCTGTCTTCCCCTCCCCTCCAGTACACGTATGAACTTTACCATGTCAAAACCTTTGTTAGAGACTTCCTTTTCAGTGTCACAATCCCCAGTCCCTGAGAGACACCTGGTTATGAAGGTTTTCTCCATCACTACCTACAGGTTGTCAAATGCCAGCTCAATAAGAAATTACATACAATGCGAAGGCATTGAGCAATCTGCTAGTAATAACATTGCAATAATGGGCTAATCTTTATGTGTCAAGAAAATCTTGCTCATCTACTCTCACTCGCAAACACAAACACCCAGCCACCTCCCACCCAAGATTTTCAATGATTTGTACGAATTACATCCCCTTACATCTCATCTTTCTTCAGAAAAATTCCTGCATATGGCTGACTCAGCTGTACCTTTCTCCTTAAAAGATTAATCAGGTTGGGATCGGTGATCTGCAAAGACAAACACCATACAAATATCACAGTTCTCACCTCTGTATCTTATTAAAGGCTATTACGTCTAAGGGAAATTCCAAGTTTAAAGGAACCTGAACATTTTCTGCAAAACAATGAATAAAGACGAAAATGGATTCAATTGCTGACTAGTACATTATCCGTGAATGATCAGCTACTGAGCTGGAGAACTGTGGAACGTCAGTGCACAGTCTTTACACTAAAAATTACAGCACAAACTGAAGAATCTTTACAATTTTTACAGCTGCTATTTGGACATTCACTATGACATCTGAGAGTTACAAAATATATACACAATGGCACCTTTTAACCTCATGGATTTATAGTTTCCTTCAGTTAGCGCTTGTTGTTGACAAATGCTTCAGACCTCTACAATCAAAATAAAGTCATGTGTTTCAAAATGAGTATGAAAAAAATTATTAAAAGAACCTCCAGCATTTTGATGAACCTTGGAAAGACCGGATTACGATTTATCGCGATGACTGGAACGCGAGGGAAAAACTCTGGCACTGTCATGGCAGTCAGTGCTCCCATGAGCGGGGCGAAAGCTTGTGCAGGAACACTCTCTCCTGACGAATCTCCTTTTCCATCACTCGAAGAAGCCGCTCCATCTTCGCTGCTACCTCCTTGCCCTGAACCCTGCTCCCCACTTCCAGCAGCACCACTGCCTGTGCTCATAAGCCGTGCTTGGGTGAAGTGCTGTGTAGTACCCGAGGAAAGGATGCCAAGTCGAGATGAAGACAGGTAAAAGCCACTCTTAGAACACTGGGTAAAAGAAAAACGCAAATGCCTTTTCGAATCTCTCGTCTTCTGCGAATGACGACTGTACTTTGCGTGTGTAGCATACTGCTTAGGTAACAAATGACATCGCTCTGCCTTTGACGCAGCAGCCGACGGATGATGAAAGAGGTTCCTACCCTCACGTCCGGACAACAGTACACGAGACCTTGCACACTGCAGGCATTTATTATCACTCACAAAAAGTTGATCAGCAATCTGAGATAATGGTGAACACGTCTGTTTGCCTACATTTAGAAGAGAAGATGCCACACTAATGTGTTTTGTACCACACGTGTTCCTAAAACGTAACAGCGCCGCCATGTCGTAGTTTCTGGATGTGCTACGAAAGCTAGCCTGCAGCAAACATTCGAAAACTGATTTAGAATGGAGATTTTCCTGCCTAGCTTACTGAAGCCTTAATTTTTTTTCTTGTAATTCAGACAAGCTAGAAGTTTTACATAATTTTGTCATACAATGCAGGAAAATCTTTAAAATTGAAGGTTCCAGAAGCTATTAAATTAAATTTCTTTGTAGGGTGTACCCTACACGACAAGAACGATTACTCTTGTTCGCATGAGCCAAAGCTACCACGAGTATTGCACGCTTTCCTGACGCTGACAGGTTCCAACCACAGTCCGTGGTTCCAATTACCTTATCTCTGCAATTACCATGGCAGCTGCTCCGTGTCACAGTGAAAATGAAGAGACATCGGAAACATCGTTTGAGCTAAAACAATTAGCTGAAACTGTTTTTGGTGTGTTAACACAGATGATCGTTTATTTCAAGCACTGAAGCAATACACAACAGTTCGCAGCAGCTTCTTTCTTTTAGTATATACATGAGTCGGCATGAGATATACCTGCTGTGGTGCCAACAAACAAACAAAAAGTCTGAACCGATTAAGTACGTTATTTGTGACGAGGAGTGAAAGATTCAAGAAACAGACTGAGGTTTTAAAACTTCTGAAATAATAGAAAATAACAATGACTTTACTAGTGGAACTTAAGACTGTATCTTACTGTAACTGTGTCTACATTTTATAAAATATTAATATTTTAAGCATTTCTCATGTTTTCTTGCAGCCTCAAAGATTTGTAACATGTACAGGTGTCTTGCAGATATTATTCGTGATGTGCAAGATCCAGAAAAATCAGAAACTTTAGAGGAACTGAATGTGGTGTCAGAAGAAGGTGTAACCGTCTCCCAGCTGCCTTCAGGGCAGAAGGTGATACGGATTGAATTTGCGCCCACTGTACCCCACTGTTCTTTGGCATCCATAATAGGTAAACTTTTTTTTAAAGCTTTGTCACTGTAAGATAATATTTTATAATTTGGTATTTTAATTTCATGGACCTCGTGAACAAAACATTTTCGATAACACATTTTAGATAATTTTGATCACTGTAATTTTTTTCACGTATTTTGAGGGGTTTTTTTTTTTGTATGTTACTCTTACATGCACCATATGGGAAGTCCATATGTTACTGTGATATGAAAGTGCTGATATGCTATCATTGTCATGTTGGTTTTATTTTGGCTGGGTTTTTGTTTTCAGGTTTAACTATACGACAAAAGTTAAACAAAACATTGCCAGAAAAACACAAGGTAATAACACTATGACTAATCCAGTAATAACTTGCTTTTAAACAGATTAAGTTTTGAAATGTGTGAAATAGTATTATTGTGGATGAAAAGAGTGTATGTGGTTTTGCTAGTTCATTCTTGTTATTTTGTTAAAGAGATGTTCTGCATATGACGACATATTCTCTATCTCTTCATCTAAGGACAGAGGACAAAGAGACTCTTTTCTTAACTGATACAGTGATACAGAGTGCATGGGTTCCAAAGAAGTCTTTGGCAGTCTGACAGCACCACTGTTATGTGCTTATCTCAAACACAGTAAAACTCAGATCTTCGTGACACAGATGGTTGTGATAACTGTTTAAAACACCAAACAAACCAAAAGAATATAGATTTTGGTGGGATTTTCTTGTGAGCAGGCTAAGGATGCTAAGCAGCAGCTGATTACAGAATCTTCTTACTTTTTATTCTGTAGATCGACATTTTCATCAAGGAAGGCACACATGCAACGGGAACTGAAAGTAAGCTTATTGTCATTTTTAAAAATCCTTACTTGCATTATGATGGCTGTGATTTTGTTATCTAAATACTTAAATAGACACCGTAAAATCTAAGATTCCCAAACCAGTAGGTTAGAGTAGATTACTTACTAAAGGTAAGGGTTGTCTCATGACCTGTTTTAGGTCATAAGGGAGTGGAGGTGTACGAGACCGTAATTTTCTGTGGGCTAGAATCGTGAAGGGGGTGCCTGCATTCTGTCCCTTGCTGCCTTATCTTCCCTGACCCCTGGTCAGGTACCCATTCCCAGCTGGGTCAATTGAGTGAAGTGTGGTGTGGCATGGGGTTACCCCAGTTACTTAGTAACTGATTTTCATCGCTTATCCATAGTTGTATGCATTATCTATTTTTTCATAGTCATATTACTGAGTGCCAAATCATCATGACGCTGTCATGCAGTTTAGCAAAAGGGAGGCTATATTTGAAAGTTGTCGTGATTTGTGGTTATCTCCCATGGACCGGTAGGACTACAGCAAAGCATTGCTAAGTAACAGAGAAGGGAGAGTGGATAGGGTGGGGTTGGGGGAGGAGGAACCAGTAATGTTATTAAAAAAGGATTCATCTCAATTATGTTTTCTAGAGACAGATTTCTTCTTGCAATCAGCAGGGGCCTCGATACTATTCCTTATGTTAATTTTAATGGAAAATCATAATCCTGTTTCATTATTAATGCACCTGCAAGTAGTGATGACACTTGGTGCAGTTTTCAAAGTGAATAGATTTATGTTTGTGGGTGTGCGCATATGCATGTTTGTTTTCTTACATCTGTGCAGTCAACAAACAGATAAACGACAAAGAGCGAATATTTGCAGCCATGGAGAATCCTAACCTTCGTGATGTTGTGGAAAGATGCATAGCTGATGGAGAGAGATGACAGCATGATTGAATTGTAAATTTGTTTTTTTTTCATTTAGAAAAAAATGAAAGTTTATTCAAGAAGGAAAGTCCCCTCCCCTGCCCACATATCTCTTTTTTTCTAGATTAATGTGTTTTAATATCATGGGGTTACTGCATTGCCATTGCTGTATTCAAAATTTCTCTTGATGCCATCAAAGACACTACACATGAGTGCAGAACAGTTAAAGAGAACAAATCAAGAAGCTTTTGTGGCAGCGCTCTAACATAACCGTATGCAGACGCACGCAACCAAGGGAGCTTACCGTACCCAAACACGTAGCAAAGAGAGGGCCGAAAGAAAGGAACTTGGCAGATCCTCTGAAAAAGATCTGCCATCCCTTTCTTTTTAACGGCGCTATTCTTCACACAGCTAACCCTCAGTACACAACGTGTGCATACAGAGAATCCCTGTTAAATGTAGTCAGCCCGCTCACTAAGCCTGTGTTGACAACTAGGATCCAAAGATGAACACAACATAGGACAAATACATGAAATCCTCAAGGTGCAAATTATAATTAATAAAGAACAAATGAGGACCGAGCGCTTAAATTATTGAAAGGTAACTCCAACAAGAAATGAATTTGCTAAATTACTGTTCCATTTTTCCTTTTGGGCATTGTTTTCTTTCTTTTTTTTTCTTTTTTTTTTTTAATGTAATGTAGTGTTTAGAGTCAAACAGACCATTTTGTTTTTGCCAAGGGGCTTTGGCTGTAACTTGTGCTTTACATTTTAACTGGGAATGGGTTCATTGTTTAGGTTGTGTTTATTACCATCTCATTTTTGGAACTGTAAAACAATTCATGACAGGTTCTTAGAATCTTTAGACTTAAATAAACTGCAAAAGCTGCTTGTTTTATTCTTTGCAACCTTTCTACTTAAGCAGGTGCTGTCTTTGGTGACAGCAAGTTGAGCAATGTACCAATGCTGACACACCACACAACCGCCTTAGTAACCAATTTTAACACCACATTACTCTGATTAAGTCTTGTTTTAATTAAAATGACTCAGACCTTCACCTTCCCCTTCACTTCAATTGGCTTCATCCTTACAAGGAAATTTTAAAAAGTATTTATATGGCACTACGTAGTAACTGTAAGTGCAATTGATGGCACTGCAATAAGCTCCTTTGTAGTAATTTCTTGAGACAGATCATGGTCACATAGCTCAATGATCACAGTGGGGAAAAAAAATTGTCTGCTGAAGTGCTCTCCAGACTAGACTTCCTCATAAGGATGGTTTGGTATTCTGTCTTCTGTCTTCTAGAGTGATGAAAGGTCTTATCATAGTCTCACTATTTATTTGGAGTTGCAAAAATTCTTGATGTGAAATTGTTTGAGTTCGGGAAGTTACTTCTTGTTACTTCTTGCTTCAGAATTTTTGCTTAAATGTAACCCAAAGAATTGGATACAAGTGACACAGTATTGTTTATGTGATTCCCAATTTTGTACATAGTTTATCTGTTACAGTTTCTTTCATTGAGTACAGTGCACATGTATTTTTAAAATAATTTTCCCACTATTGATTTTGAATACATTTATTTAAAGACTGCAATAGAAAGAAATGAGTGCATAATGGTGATGCAAAGGAAATACTGTGTGGATGTTTTGTTTATGCTTTTAGTTATGTTGAGTGGAAAAAGAAGTAATAATAGTGGGTAGTAATGATCTGTATGTACGGTATTACTTGAACTCAGATCTTCACTATCATACAGAGTTGTGTTTTACACTACAGAGGCAAATGATTTATAATCGCGGTTATTGATCACTGAAAACTTAATAGGCTTGGGATGTTGGTGTGAGACCTTTCTAGGTGTGTTTTGATTCTTGTTTCCTGTTCTGAACAGCAAATTCTCTGCCTTCATGTGGATGTGAGTCTGGGAGACTGAGTGAGCTTGTGAGTGGGCAAGAGTGAGTGGGCTTGTGAGTGAGACTGTGGAAAAAAATGAGTTAATGTCTTAACACAGGAGGGACAGAAGAGGGCGTTGGGGAGAGATAAGATGGTGGTGGTGGGGGGTGGGTGGGAGATGCTGAGCACATAACTGTATGATAACGTGGGAACATGCTTTAGAATGTAAAGTGGAAAGGACGAACGAGGAAGAGAGGCTTTCAGCTGTTCTATATATTGATGTTTATGGTCAAATCTATTTTGCGATCTTACATCATTACTCACTGTATTGTTACAAACATGCTTTTGTACATGCTGTGATCTGCTTTCTTGCAGCTAAAAGGTCATCATTTCAAAACATGTTCTTGGTACAGTACTGGTGTCCAGACTCAATACCTGTACATGTGCACAACTTTATTATGAGAAGATGAATAGGTGGGTAATTGTGGGTTGGGAGAGAGGAGGCAAAAGATTTTGAGGGAAGGTCTGAGAGAAGAACATGTCAATGATTGTTGCAGTTGGTTTCAGGGAATGAAGAAACTTTTCTGGACAGTTCAGGTTTTCTTTCCTGTATATTGGTGAGAGCGACAGCGTGCGTGTACAGTGTCAGTTTTGCCCGTTGTAGAGATGTTGCTTTCATTAGTCACAAAATAAAGAAACATGCATTTCCCGATTAAGCTCTTCTGGAGAGGGATAAACGGTCTTCCTCCACGAAAGTGATTTTATATTTATATATATATATGTGTGTGTGTGTGTGTGTGTGTTATGTATTTGCTGTTATGTATATGTTGTACTCTTTTCTCTACTAATCATAGTGCTCAACTGGATAAAAAAATTAAGAAAGATTCCCTTAAACAACCCCATCTTATAATTTTCAGTAATTCTCTCTTTGTGTTTTGTTTTGTGTGTTTCCTTGTCCTGATATAGAGGTTATGCCTTGAAATAGTCCAAACTTGTGCAGGTACTCTGATTCTCTTACTGTTTTCACTCCAAGTAGCAGTCATTTGT
>SMGT01001546.1:89990-104064 GCA_004794575.1 Lanistes nyassanus | reverse complement strand
CCCCCCCCCCCCCCTGCCTCTGGACACTGCGATGCTTGGGGCATGAAGAAGCACACCGCATTTTCAGAATTCAGTAACATTATTTTCTCCTTATCTCTCTACCCCACTTTCTCTCACATATACATACGGTCTTTAGTAGCTTATTACAGTTACATAATCTTTCAGCTTATCATACAGCACGCGACTGTACGAGAAGAATATTACAACACATGTGCATATAAATATAAAAATTGAAAGGTAACAGTAAAATGCGTGATGGCTTGACATGATCCTTTGAAATTTACGTTTGGTATTGCCATCATTCTAAGCATCATCTATAATAAATGAATGAGAATACTACAAATGCACTATATATATATATATTTCACAGTACCAAAATTTATTGTACGCGAGAATATTACATAGCTGGAACCTATGGTTACAAAATGTGGACAGTTAGTGTCGTCTAGGAAATGCAAACCACCCTGTTTAGTCTGGAGCATTATCCCTTAGAATATGATGGTTTACATTCGAAAATTCAAATGGCAGAAAGTGAGTAAATTTCATCGTAATGGTTGCAGGCAACGGTGATGAATGCAACCGCATATACATCAGCGACGAGGTCAAACTCTCCGAGCAACAACTTCCTGCAGCTTCTTCTGGCCACACGAAACCCGGCGGTAGGTCCCTCAGGTCTTATGATAGAATACTTTTTTCCTTACAGCTTTTTATGTAATATTATCATAATCGTCACCTTGATACATTGAGAAATCCGAGAGTGCCGTTTGAAGCTTCTGGTTTGTAATGGGACGATAATGCGTTTATTTCCTTCTAGTTCCTGGTCAGTGCACACTGGATCAAACCTTTCAAGGAATGTCGTTTCCTTGAACCCATTAATAAAGAACAAATGAGGACAGAGCGCTTAAATTATCGCAAGATAACTCCAACAAAGATACTGGGAGCGCTCACACATAGCCGTATGCAGACGCCTGTGCCCAAAGGGAGCTTACCGTACCCAAACACGTAGCAAAGAGGAGGCCGAAAGAAAGGAACTTGGCAGATCCTCAAAAAAAGATCTGCCATCCCTTTCTTTATAACGGCGCTATTCTTCACACAGCTAGCCCTCGGTGCACAACATGTGCATACAGAGAACCCATTAATTTAACATAGAAAACTTTAGGGAGCTCTCCAATGACATTTAGGTTATATCACATAAAAGCAAATAGGAGCTAGAAGAGAGTGTATGTATGTATGTATTTATGTATGCATACATGCATGTATGTAACCACACACACACGTATATATATATATATGTTTTGCCAAACAGGTGGGCCAAGCGGTGGAGTTTACAGTGAACACCACAGAACCAGTGCGGGTTATCACCTACCAGGTGAGCGTGTGACCAAAGCTAGTGTTACTACTGCCCTTCTAGTTAGTCAGGATATTTGAATAATTGATCTGTAAGCTTGCTGTAGTGTCATGCACAAGGGTATGTAACGAACAGCATGCGATTGGTAACGTTAGGCAATAGCAACCTGGGAAGTTCGGCATCTAAAAGGTTTACTGATGCTACTTTGGTGCGCACAACTATCACATTGACAGTCTGCGTGTTTCTGTTGCTGATCATTCTTGATAACATAACATAATCATCCGGATTAACAAATTGTGTTTGGTTTTGCAGTACTAAGACACATGCAGTGTCAAATACGCTGAGAACAATCAAAACGAAGCACGTCAGAATTCATAATACAATTGTTATTATTAAATAACCGAAAAACCCAAGAATACACCCAGCCATCTACCCTCTTCCCTCTTCTTTTGTGATTTGGTTGTTACGATTTGCCCTAAAGGCCGTTCTTAACTGCACGAACACGTGTCCTAGTTTGCTGTGCGCGGACACGTGCATGCACGGAAAGATCTTAACTGAAGAATATGATGTTTTGACTGACTTCCCGCTCTTGTTTACAGGTGTACTCCAAAGGAACCTTGGTTCTTGAATCGAAAGTCGTGTCACCTGTTGCGACCGGAAGTCAGAATTTTGTCATCTTGTTTCCTCTGACAGCTGTTATGGCGCCCAACTGTCGCCTGCTAGCCTTCTACTTCCGGGAGAGCACCGGCGAAGTTGTGGCGGACAGCTTGTCCGTCAGCGTGAACGGTACTTCCGACAACCAGGTGAGTTGCCAGCCACCAATCACGACACAAAAGCCAATCGTAGAATGAAAGATGTTAATCAACCATCCGTTAATGGGTTCAGCATCTCCGACTCTCACTCCGACCCAGCCAAAGAGCTTAAGATTTTTCTTCCTTCGGCACAGGTCTTGAGAAGTCTATCTTTATGTCTACCGACTTTGTAGAAAACTCGTTACAAGACGCTAAACCAAAGTGTAGTGTAGTGTGTGTGTGTGTGTGTTGTGTGTGTACAACTTCATTGTACAATATACGGTTAAATGTTATAAAAAGCGTAGAAATGATTTTACGTATATTTACATTTTAATGTAAATCTGAGAACCCCACTTCCTAAAAGACCGATTGCCAAAGAAATAAACAAATTTTTATTGTCATTCATTCATTCATTTTTTAAATTACAAAGTGCTCATGCATCCTTTGAAATTTAGAGCCGCTTTGATGTATGCAGACGGAAAACAGTTGATCACGACCGCTACCGCCAGTAGCAGAAGGATGCTTACCCCCATGTCTTCAGGGAAAACAGTTTGTTAGAAAGAAGAAGAATGCAAAGATTCTGATGACGTTTTCTTGACAGGTGAACGTCAAATTCTCCATGGAGACGGTCAAGCCGGGAGATTCAGTAAACCTTATAATCAGCGCCAAGCCCAACACGACCGTCTTTCTTCTGTCTGTCGACAAGAGCGTCAAACTCCTCAAGTCCGGAAATGACATCACGCAAGAAAAGGTAACCCGTGCTTACTCTTGAAGACAACACGCTTCGTTATTGCCATAAAATTTAAAACCGGTTGGCGATTTCCCCTATGGCTACAAACATGCTGGACGAATTTTTTGAAAAACAAAACTGTGTTCTTCTGTAGCCACTGCAGCGAATGAACTAAAACAAAAATGAAGTCAGTTTTGTGTGGATGTAGCATTTGCATGTCAGGCAAGCTGCTGAGCTGGTTGCAAATGGTGTTCAGGTCACGGAAGAGCTCGTGTCGTATGACTTCGGCTCTGGGTCTTGGTACTTCTGGCGCTACATGTTCATCTGCGGCTGGCCATACCCGTCGCGGGGCTCCGACGCCAAGAAAGTTTTCGATGTGAGCATTTGTTTTTCTGGCTTTCCCAATGCTGCTGTCCAAATAATGATATTTAGAACACAGAGCTACCGAAGTTAAGGAAAGATAACTTTGTCATCGTAGTGATGATGGTGCTCATCGTCGTCGTCATGGCATCGTCGTCAGTGTTGTTACATTACGAACAGCACTTGCATGGGCAGGGCTCTACATAGTGTGACGAAGGTACGGGACAGAGAGAAATTAAGAACAAACGAACTGATATGACCATCCTGGTTGTCTCTGGTTCGGGGTACATAACTTGGGCTTGGCCACTGTGAGCAATTCATGTCACAACTAACGGCCAGCAGCTGACGAGGAGCGTTGTGACAGACAGTCAGAAAGGTGTAACCAAAATAACTGAGCACAGGGGAACACTTACCACTTGCAGTATTGATTATGCCTATTAAAGAGGTCAAAAACTGTATGCAAAATAAGTTGAAATTATGGGTGTTGAAATGTTATCTCATGATAGGAAGCTGATATGCGTCAGGTTTTGTGTTTAATCTTGATTTGGAATCATTTCTCCCGCTATATGTAACAGCTAGATTATTTCTGATAATAAAGCTTTTTAACCCTCAACTTTCAGGATGCTAAGGTGAATATGCTGACAGACGGAAACCTGTATGAAGAGCCATACAGATACAGTGAGTTTTCTTTAAAAGCAATCGGTTCTTACGGCTTAATGTTATTGATGATTTGAAGTCGGTTATGTCTTGTTTCGTCTTTTTTTAATCACTGAATTCATCTGATGGGTCATCACTGCCAACATTACTGTAATGTGATGTCCAACCAGAGAAATCTTGCTGGAGAGGGATTTCGCATGAAATCGTGCTATCAGTTTTTGACTCCAGTCCTTTGGCAAATTGTTTGGAAAAAAGAATAGACCCGGTCCTTTCTGTGTAGTCTTGCACAGTGGCGAATATTACCAGTTCATGCGTCAGCCCTCACAAGTCACACAAAGCAGCCGTTTATCCGTGCGTAATGTGGCAGGTTTACGGTCGCGAAAAATCACGGCTTACGTTGTCATGCTTTTGTCACGTAGTGTGCGTTGCCCGAGACAGCTGCAGTTGGTATTAGTGACTCATTTCTGATATATAGTCAGCGTGGGGAAACTCTGCTTACTGTGTTTGGGATTCACTTTCGTTTTTACTGCCGAACAAAACAATTGAAAAATTGGAAATGCCTCTAGGAACGCTACACATTTTGCTTTGGTCACGATTTTTGTTTGTTACGATGTCCGCGCTTAATCGAGGTAAACATATTTGGTACATAATAATGGTACCTTTGCGCACCAGCTTGTCATTTCTAATAACAAATTCTTATAAAACTGATCACACTTACGCGCATTATTTTTCACAGTTTGAAAAAATAATGGGGATAGTCAACACAGTTCTGTAGAGCAATGAATAGCTATTTCCATGTTAAAGTGTTTTATATCTCTTTTCTCCTTTACCTGCATAAACAGGGTCAACTATTTTGATGCCCAGTGGGAGTGAAGGCTAAAGAAAAAATCCCGAAAAAAAAACTTGCAGTGCCGATGGCATAAAAGTTTTCTTTTCTTTCCGTCCTTTACTCTCACGTTTCTAGAGCGGAGAACGTAGTTTTTCTGCTTCATTTTCATGACCCTGAAAAACACATCAGTTTATTTTTTTTAAAGTCGCAATGAATGCGCTGTTATTATGGATACTTCTACTTATTTTTGGGGTGGTCATTTCGATAACAGCTTCCTTAGAGGCACTTCATGTAAGTTTCGTGTATGTTATTGATGTTTGACTTAGCGTCTTCAGTAACTGCATATTTTTATGGCTATTTTTATCGTGCATGACTTGGTGGTTATATTACACAGGTGCATGAATGCATGTGACAAGTTTACGTTCCTACTTACTCGATCCCATCATTACTCATTTGACCACACCTTGTGACCCGTTGCTGAAACATGTGTTGAATCGTTTATGAGTCGTTCTACAGGAAATATGCCAGGCTGCGGCTTTAGGTTTGGTGATCTTAAGAAACTCGACAGTTCTGTGGAGTTATCTTGACGTTGTTACAGATGGGCCTTTCTATGCCTACGCTGCTAGAGGAAATGTCGCAGAGAGTGCACTCGCTGCAGACGCCGCTGCTCCTCCTCCTAATTCTGCTGTGGAAAGAGTCCGCAAATTCTTCCCAGAAACCTGGCTGTGGAGTCTAGTTATTGTTGGGTACGTGTGCGGAATGCTCTCGGCAAATACTTAAAACAAAGATAGCTATAACGGTCGTGCTTCAGATGAGGCAAGTCGTCATAACCATAGCAACCAGTCTGTGTGCGTTCCTCGGCAAATCTCGAGGGGAGGACGGGCGAACGGAGAGAACAGCGAAGTTGCGTAGATCGTCCAGAGTTGCGGGTCTGTGTCATCGAAATCGCGATGCCGAAGGATTCAGTTCGTGGGATCACTTCGCAGTAGGCTCGGCCCGCATGTTAGCAGCAAATAAACCAGGGTTGGGTTGCATGAGCGTTCTTATCTTCTGTTCGTTCGTACAGATGTACGCACAATACACAGGGCGAACGGACCTTACGACCGCTCTTATGACCGAAAGGACAGCTACGAACTATCATGCAAGCCAGCTGAGGATCGCGTTTACGGCAGGCTGAATAATAGCTTAACAGATCAGGTGACCAGCTTTAAAATTTAACTTGAGGAGCCATGTAGTTCGCGGCAACAACTTGTCTACACCGGAGCAAGAAGCTTTTCGATGACCGTTGACCTTCCATCCACCGGTCCTTCAGAATCTTGTCCAATCTCGACATTTAGCTACAACAGTAGCAGCGTGGCCAGCAAGAAGACTGGCAGGCAAGTCTTTGTGCGACAGTTCACCTACTGACAGCCAATTTCATTTTTTTCCCCCTCAAACCACGATTAGGCCCACTAGATTTTATCCTTAGATGGGCATGTTTCCTTTTTTTTCGCCTGCCATTTTACACAATCCGTCCCACAGAATTGTAGCTCTGGGTTTTTAACTTTACATGCTTGCATATTTGGTTTGGGTTTTTTTCCCTTTTTATTTTTTGCTTCGGACACATTTTTCCAAAAGAGATTGCTGTTTTTCTGCACCCCAAATTTCTTGAAGCCTATTTCCCTTTTAACAAAATGAAACAATGCACCAAATCCTCTTGTAATCTTTTTTGAATAACCGCTTGGTGGACAAAGTAGTTTAGTACATGCATGGTGTGCGCAAAATCCACCACACCATTTTAAAGACCCTGATATTCACAGTCGGGGATTGTCAGAGCATGCTAAAATTTCTGACAAGTCGATTTTTAGTAACTGACTTTTTAATACTTAACGACATTTTAGCACATCGGTCTTTCAGTATGGATTTTCCAATCCACAATGCATGGTGCCTGCTGCCTCCGTCCTCTGGGTTCTGACTGTGTGTCAACAATACTGCGGGTGACCTTTACCATGACCCACTAAATGAAAACCTAAACTAAGTAAACTTTTCGGTCGTGTCGTGTTGACCCAGTCCGCTGGGAGGATGGCAGAAGAAGGTTATCGGGTCCAGTTCTTGAGCCACTTCGCCAGTCTGTTGCCCGAGTGCGCAAACTCTTCCCCGAGACCTGGCTCTTCAAAGCCGTAGTCATCAGGTAAGAGCAGAACCTCGTGCAGAACCTCGTCAACAATCCGTGTGTCCAATCCCACGTTTTTGTTTAAATTGCGGTTGTGTTGAAAATAAGAAACTGAAATAACAAGGAAGGACAGTTTGGAAAATAACCAGGGGGTGGGTTCAAGTTCAAGTTTCTTTATTCTTTAACCCTCAGGGGGTATTCAGAAAAAATGAAAAAAAAAAAATTGTCAAAAAACAAAAAAAACAAACAAAAAAAAAAAACAAACAAAAAAAAAACAAGCAAACAAAAAAAAAAACATCAACCATAAATTCACCTGGCATGAGGATATGCATATATTGATAAGCAAAATCAATCATTAATAAACACACAAATAACACGCTCAATCACTCAACCAGGAAAGGGGAAAGGAAGGAGGCACTGAACACTATGCACGTTCCGTAGAGAAATAGATGGGGGCGGGGGAGTAGCCTCAGAATTTTTTTTTTATTCAGTCAGGGTTTTGGTCTATAACCAGTGTAAAGGTGAGTGGGTGATAGGTACACCACAAGGGCCTGTTACAATATGTTTAGATGTAGAATTCAAAGAAAAATGTTAGGCTATTATATATTTACACTGTAAGTAGGTTTCAACTCGTCACAGATTTGATTTTAAGAGAAAGGAAAAGTACGCAGATCATTTGAAAATATTAAATGTTCAATTTACTTCTTTCGTTTTGAATTGTGTAGCCTTATACACAACAGGCAAGAGCCAATGTTTAATTTGAACGACAGTCCTGCAATCGAAACTCTCAAGGGTTCTTGTATAACAGTTTAGGAATTGGAATCTCTGCTCCATGTATTCTGGAGCAAACAGAAAATGGAGTTAAGTTTCTTCCTGGCTATAAGTAGACATTTGGTGTTTCTGTTGACTATAGTATTGTAACTTTATGATAATATTTGAAATGCCTGATTTGCCTTCGTTATAGTGTCTCTCATACCAAGATGTTTCAGGTCTATAAAATTTGTTCTACACTAGATGGGCATGAAAATCTGTAAAAGGAGTATGGACCACTATCAACTATGTTAATGTCCAACTCCTGCTGAAATCAATACATAAGAGTGAGAGAGTGTGAGAGAGTGAGAGAGTGAGAGAGCTCAGACCCCATACCAAGCCAGTTCCGTTGATGCTCAGCCAGTCACGGGGAGGTTCACTCTAGAAAATCAAGGGGGATTGACAAATCCTATGCGAACAGGAGGGTGCATTAAGAAAAACTCCATCGGACGTAAAATTTGTCTCAGACTGGAACAAAAGCTGAAACCTTGTTTCAGGAATGGAGGGGTGAACCCAGCGGTGTTTTTTTTTAAAACCCGGATTTCGGTATATATATATATATAGTGCCTTTATACTGAAGCAGAATTATAAAACGATACGGTTCATTTTTACGGTTTCACACGCGAATGGTACAGTGATATTAGCATAACATGCTATTATTACTTAAAAGTTTAGAGTTAGCTGTTTCAATCTGCTCTGTATGTGTACGTGAGTGCATGGGTGCGCATGTGTGTGTTTGTGGGTGGGTGTATGTGTGAAAGAGTGAGAGAGAGAGGCATGCAGAGATGAGAGAGAAGGAGAGAGAGAGAGGGACAGCAGTAGAAACGAAAGGAGACCGGAAGGAAACTAGAGGGATACAGACGCCTCGACACCTATATTGTACTCTGTACTTCATTCTTCACCAGGCCTAGCGGAAATTACATCTTACCGGAGATTGCACCAGACACCATCACCACATGGGTGACCACCGCCTTTGCCATCCACCCTCGATACGGGCTATCTGTCGCACCTGTACCCGCCGAAGTCAGTTATCATTTGAACAAGTGGGGTTTTTTTTTTTTGGACAGTCAAACGTCATTCTCGTAATGTGTGTATTGAAATCTAGGAGTTGGAAGGAGCAAGTTCTTTTTCAAAGATGTTCCCTAAATTCTGTCTGTCTTGGCAGCACCTTACAAATGAAACGGTCATCTTTAAAGGAAGACACATAGATATAGAGAGAGATCTGTAGATACGATTAAAAATAAAAACAAAAAACGAGGGGTGTTCAGAAAGCCTACGAGCAGCAACTGACAGAGTTTAGCCATTGCGTTTGCAGATGATTTCAGACCTTACGCCTCCTCTGGTGTGATTAATTAACGCCCACTGCTTGTGGAGGGCACAAAGAAGGAAATTAAATACATAAAATTATAGTTTTTTTGAAAGTATTTTTTTAATACCTCTTTGATGCAAGCCCCCTTCTGATGATGTCCTACAGGTCACAACTTTCCTACCACTGTTTGTGACCTTGAACTTGCCCTACGCGGCGATCCGCGGGGAAGATATCTGCCTGAAAGCATTTGCCTTCAACTACCATCAGAGTCCGCTATGGGTGAGTCAAAACACATATAGAACTTCTTCAATTTGTTACTTCTGAGCGAAGGTCTGTATCTGAAATTCTCATCTATCCCTTTTTGACTGAACGTTTAGATTTTGATAAATATGGTGAGGTGCTGGTTTAGGAAGGAGAGTAAAAAATCTAACTGTTGATTCCTATTTTGATTTGCATGATGATTATTTATTGCAAGAGCGTTGTGCCAGTTACAGGTTTGAGGTTTGCGTTACAGGTTTGAAGACAGTTCAAGAACAGGGTTCGAGTGTTCTGTTGGTGCACGACCTCGTCTTGAGTTGTACAAAGTTTATGACAGTGTCAGGCATTTCCCTATTGTTAGATATCATTAGTGTGTTTTGCAGAACGCTTGAAAACTGAACTGTTCAGTCTTAATTGTCGATGACTGACATCGCGAGGCTTGTTTTTGTTACAGATGACGCTGACGATGGGAAGGACAAATGGTATAAGAAATATCCACATTCGACGAAGACAAAACTCTACCAGCGTCGAGGAGGTTCGCACTTCTATGACCGTCTCCCACTACCTGGGCCGGGTAAGTACAGGTGGTCACTCAAAGCTTGTTTCCAGGTGGTGGGGTGGGTGGGGAAACGTCCAGTCGCAAACTATGTGCATATCAGGACAGTGTTGCTTAGACAAAGTTTACGTGCTGCCACACGTGGGACTGCTGTCGCAACACGGGCCTCAGTCCCACCCAGTCACTCCATACTGACACCGGGCCAATCAGTCCTAGTACTGTTCCCTATAGCGCCAGGCGTCTGGCAGGGCAGCTATTAGACTGACAATTTTTAAGTCTTAGGTATGACTCGTCCGAGATGCGAACATCCGTCCACCGACCTCCCGCCTCGGAAGTGGATGCCTTAATAACCATTAGAACACCGAGGCGGCTGGCTTGTTTCATAGCGAATACATTCATAAAAGCATTTGTGGCTGCACAAATATGATACCAAGGTGCGAAAATGTTGTTTATACTTGTATCCTATATTTCTAGCTCAAGCATGCTGCTCTGTGCTGTGTTATTTTTAGTTTTTATTTGGTAGGCATTACTTTGTTGGTATTAATTCTTCTAGTGTTACTTCAAACAACTAGAAAAAAGCTGGTTTTTGATGCATTCACCTGCGGGGACCAACGACGCGTTCGTACCTCATACGTGTTACGTCTGCAACGGAAAGAACAGTTTTACTGGTTCTGGCACGGTGGAAAACAGTCACTAAGTTGTAGTTTTGACTTTTCTGAACTCAAGTCAAAGCGCGCGAACGATGAATGTTTGTAACAAGCAGCACTTTGGGCTTGCTACAGGTGAACCCTGACCAGGTGCGTGATACCGACTTTTGCTTCACGCCATTCAAACTGGGCTCCCTGCCCATCAGCGTCAACCTCACGACGACGACTGCCCCTGGAGACGGCGTAGAGCAGATGCTGCTGGTCAAGGTTGGTGACGTCACCGAATGGGCTTACCTAGCTTCCATGAATATTTTCTAACAAATTTGATAATATCTCGCATAGTAAACCTTAGAATGCGAGACACACGCGGGAGGATTTAGCAGCAGGTAAATCATATCATTCCCCTTCCCAAGGTCACTTGTCCTGGACTTCGGGCACGAAGCATCAGACAAACACGTTGAAGCCCCTGGGTCTCTAAACTTTAACGCGATGGCCTATCAGTCGCTGCTTGTCTCTTCTCCCAGCTTATTTTGGGTCTTGTGTTAGGACCAGGGATCACATTGACAAAGTCTCTCTGTCAGTCTGTCTTTTTCTGTCTTTCTCTTTCGAGATCAGTCTTACAACGCCATGTGCTATATGTGTTTGTGCTGATCACATGACGATGAAGATCGCTATCTTAGTCGTATCTATCATGTTGAAAATTTTATGAAGACATTGGTCCCTCCCAGTCATGCACTTTGCAATGATCTCATTTCGCCGAGTGCCAACTGTTGCAGCCAGAGGGAACGCCCAAGGCTCAGGCAGAGTCGTTTATTCTCGACGTAAGGCCGGGGGCCACCTTCTCACGTTCTGTCAGCATCAGGTACCCCGCTGACGTAGTGCAAGGGTCACAGCGCATCTCTGTCGACATAGCCGGTACGCGCCTTTTTCAAGCAGAACTTAACTATAATCGCGCTTTTTCTATAAAGATGTTTTAGCCAGCAGATTACCACGCAAGTCGTTCTGGCAACTATCCTTATCTGAAAACAGTCGCTGATTGTGAAGACATCGATCCCCTTTGCCAGCACGTTAAAAACTCACGTCATCTGAGGTAGTTAAAAATACATATCGGGTTAAAAACAAGCTGCTGAAGTGTTCTGTATTCTGCACGCTAGATCGTCAGGTGTTGCACGCTGTGTTGCAGGTAACCTGCTAGGACCTGCTGCGGAGAACATCGATAACCTTCTGCGCATGCCCTATGGCTGTGGCGAACAGAACATGGTCTATTTCGCACCCAACGTCTACGTGCTCCTGTACCTTAAGCGCACCAACACCTACACGCCGGAAGTGGCAGCCAAGGCGCAAGATTACATGCTGAAGGGTAGGCTGGACACGTAACGTGCAGCAAGACCGAGGACACACTGATAGCGACAATCCGAGATCGGAAATTACCTGGCATGATGACGTGGATGCTCTGTTAGCAAAGGAACCGCGAATGTTAAAGAAACCTTTCAGCTCAACAAACAAAATCGGATTACACGAGCACCACACATGCAGAGGATACATAAATAAAGCGGATGGTTATGGGAGCTGGCTAACAGAACATTTGCAACATTTGTGCACATTGAGGGCACCGCAGTTTGAAAGGTCTCTTCTGCTGTGAAAATACAAACAGTAAGCCTATGTGGCTCTTTAAGAATATAAGCACCTATGACAAAGTTTACGATGTAACCAACCTTTGCAAACATTTTCAGGGTACCAGAGAGAACTTACCTACCAGCACAGGGACGGGTCCTACAGCGCGTTTGGAGAGCAAAACGGAAAGTCCGGCAGTATGTGGTGCGTATCCAATCTCACGCGGCAGACAGCGGCCACAGCAGTAGAACAGCTGCTAAATAATGACTTCCACGTCCACGCATGCGCCCATGCACACACGCACGCGCACAGCCACAGACACATAAGCACGTGCGCACGAATGTGCGCACTTGTACGAACGCAAACACACAATTTCTGTTTCATGCGAATAATACGGCTGTAGCTTTCGCAAAAGAGAAGTGCAACTCTGGCTCCAGCTGCACTTGAGTGAAATCTCTTTACAGCCTTCAGGGGTTTCTGTTCTTGAAATTCAACTGATCTGCGCGATCTCGCTTGCGTTTGTGTTTCCGAGACTCGCACAGTTATTGCCCGCGGCGTGTTCATGCTCTTCAAGATCGCTGTCGTTGCTGCAGGCTGACGGCGTTCGTCACCAAATGTTTCGCGCAGTCCTTTGCCCTGGGGTCGGATGTCATCAGCATCGATCCGGCAGTAGTAACCCTCTCCCTCAAGTGGATGACGTCCATCCAGAACGAGAACGGCAGCTTCCCGGAGCCCGGGGTTGTCTTCAACAAGAACATGCAGGTAGTCTCGTGCGAAAAAAACAAGTGTTGCAGAGATGCGCAGGCGTCTGAGTGTGTGTTTATTAACGTGGACTCTCAGTGCACGTGTCTGTGCGCTTGCTGGTTATCAGAACGCACCTGAGCCTCTGCCAGTCTTTCCTTACTGCCGCCTCTTGTTAGCAATTTGTCCTAAGGTTTCTGTTTAAAGCCGAGTGAAGCAAGATTTGATGTCGGAGATGCTACAGCCCAGCGGCTAAACGATCGCCTCTGTCTTCTCCTTCCCCACTGTCACAGTTATCGTCGTCCTTTTCTGGGAATGGGGAAAAAAAACCGAGAAAGGGACGCAGGTAGCTTTTCTGAAGCCTGAATGACATGCCGCTGCTCTCCTCTTGTTTACAGGGCGGGTCAGGCACTGGAGCCTCGTTGACAGCGTACGTCTTGATATCACTGCTGGAGACACTTCGCGAACCCATTAGTCTTGGCGACCTGGAAACCCCGGTAAAAAAAAAAAACCACACACACACACACAGTAAACGCAGGTGCATTGCGTGTCTCTGTTGCTACGAATGTTGGCTGAAGCCAGTTGCGTTATGAGTCCATAAATAATCAGAGCAGTAGTTCTCAACTTCCCATCCCGCTCTGTTTCCTTATTATACGTGAATGCGATTGCGTGCACTCTTGTGTGCGTGAGCATATGTTTCTGTATGTGTAAATGCGTGGGTTCGTTCGTACTTTCATGCCTGAATTCGTCCTTGCGCGTGCGCGCGCACGTGTGGGTGTTCGTGACGTCGGTTGGGGGAATCGTGCGAGGGACCTGTGGTTGGATTTCTACTGCATGACCCACAGTCTCGCGCGAATCTTTTGGCAGGTGAGGAACGCCACGCAGCGGGCCCTGGCCTACCTGGAGAGCCAGCTGCCCCAGCTCACTGACTCCTATGATCTGGCTATCGTCACGTACGCCCTTCACCTTGGCAACAGCGCCCAGAAGGATGCGGCTCTCAGTCTCCTTGAACAGAAGGCCATCACGGGTGAGAATGCCGACTAGCTTGTTAACTCGCCATAAACAGGGACAAGAATGGTCACCGGGGCATTGTGGGGCTGGGGAAAGTGCTTTTATGGTGATTTGAGAAGTGTCTTGTGATCAAAATGCTGAAAAAAGTCAGCGTTCTTAACATATATATATATTTAATGTCAAGTATATCCTTTATTACCTCTCAGTAAACAGTTCTTGCATATCTAAACATTGAAATATCAGGCATTTAAAACAAACGAC
>SMGT01001546.1:71810-89967 GCA_004794575.1 Lanistes nyassanus | reverse complement strand
GAAGGGGAAACTATCGTCGGAACCTGTATGTAAGGAGGAACCTGGATATAAGGAGGCTTTTCATTTGAGCTTGACGAAAAACGCGATAACAGCTCGAGGAAAACAAATCGTTTCATAGAAGCATAAGATTATCTAATGTGGATCTGTGACTTTCTGTATTCATCCTCTCGATGACAGCTGGAAAAGGAAACACACAGGAATACATGTAGATGGATGAGCGGACGGACGGACGGACAGACAGAGACATACAAACGCGCACAGACACACACAGACACGGACAGGCACAGACAGACTGATTGAAAGAGACAGCTAGCCATCTGTTTCGTGATCGGGAATTCAGAAATAAGGATGGGCCCCTACCTCAAATGGTTAATGCAGTAACTATTGGGCCATCTTCCCTCATACTTGTAAAGACACAGTAGCTTTGATAGTTCCACCCTTTGTCTCCTCTCATCGTAGAATCCCTTACGACGCACTGGGAGCGCCCGCGGCCAGCCAATCCGCCATATTACTACTACTGGCAGAGTCCGACAGATGGCATCAACGTTGAGATGACGGCATACGCGCTGCTGACGTACGAGCTACGCAACGACACTTCGTCAAGTCTGCCAATCGTGCGATGGCTGACGTCAGTCAGAGGCTCAGAGGGTGGCTTTGTATCCACGCAGGTACAGTTTATAGCATCGTTTATAGCTGAAAATAGAGGTGGATTTATGTTCCCACAGCAGGTCTTTTTACACCTACACACGCATGCAGCGCTGTCCTCGACTGGAGGCGAAAAGAACACCACCAGTCGCTTGTGGAACCGGTCAAGAACTGTGACGATCTTCAAATTTAGCGTCACGTCGTGATCCAGAGGCTTCACGGTCGCGTTTGCTGATATGACTTGTTCCGAATGTCTACGTGATTTTTAAAATTTTTTTACCAGCACATGGGACTCTTTTGTCAGAGCATGGGACTCTCATGGGAGCATTTATTCTAGACCCCCGTGGGGCACCAGATTCTGACTGGGTTTAACAAAACAAACACAAATACACGTTGCGCGTTCCTTCATCGCTTTTTTGTGTAGGAGACATGAGCTGTTTAATGTTTTAAGAATCCCAATGTCCCTTCGTTTGTTTTTTTCCTGTTACTTTGTCTGCGGCAAACGAGTGCCTGTTAGTGGCCAGCGTACGTTGACATGTAGGTGCACTGGCACAAAAACAGGATATATAATATCTACACTGTACATATATATATAATATAAACTCATTCTACTGAAGCTGCTGTTCTTTGGCGTACAAATCTCATCTGAAATCAGTACTTTTGTTCTCATATGCACGTTGAGAGCAGAGAGTGAGTTATGTAAATGTTTAAAACACTTGGAGAAAACCCATTCACATTCTGAGTGATGATTCTGAGAAAGAAATTGTTTATCTGATTATAATGTGCCAAAATGATTATAATGTGTCATTTTGTTCAAAAAAGCCAAAGCTGCCCTAATGACAATACATGCGTGTCATTTGTCTGATCCTTCAAATGGTTGGAAAATTATACTTACCGCTAACAGTTGTCAATTGTTCACAGGACACTGTCATTGCTCTTCAAGCACTATCACAGCTGGCTGCACTGTACAACTCCTCACCCGTTCCTATCTTTGTGACGGTCAGCTGGACTTCCGGCAGACAGCGTCGTCAGGCTAACGTGACTATTGACGAGTCCAACCGACTCTTGCTGCAGCAAGTCGAGGTCCCGATCACGGTAAGCTTGAGTTACCCTGGGTGCAGACAGTGCCGTTTCGCCGAAAACGCAAGTGTGCAGGCGTGTGCAGGCGTCCGTGAGTGCGTACGAGCGAATGCAGAAACTAGTGAGCGAGGAGTAAAGTGATAATATGAGTCTTTGAGCATGCGTGTCTATCCAGTCGGCTTTGCGTACGGGTGTATACAATAGTATGTTTGTGTGCTTGTGTTTTTAAATTTGCCCTTTGTATACTGGAGGTGTTTTTTTTTGTTTGTTTTTTGGTGTGTGTGTATGTGTGAAGATTTGTACGTTGCTCTTGTCTTTGTGACAAGATTTTCACGTGGCGCTTGTCTTTGTGACAAGATTTTCACGTGGCTCTTGTCTTTGTGACAAGATTTTCACGTGGCTCTTGTCTTTGTGACAAGATTTTCACGTGGCTCTTGTCTTTGTGACAAGATTTTCACGTGGCGCTTGTCTTTGTGACAAGATTTTCACGTGGCTCTTGTCTTTGTGAAATGTGCAGGTGGCCCTTCTCCCTATGCTTCTCAACTTTCAGAATTAAAAAAAATGACCTCCTGCTTACTAGTATTATTCATGATTTCCTGAATGGGGAATTTTTGCCTAGTTGATGAGGACATATTTGATTTTTTCTATCAGGGAAACTGGATTCCTTCGACCGTCGATATTCAGGCAACAACTAGCGGGAATTTTTCTGGGATTGCCGTGGCATCTGTGAGAGAAATGATAAGATTACAACATTTAAATTTTAATAAAAGTGTATGCTGTATAAAGGGTTCAGAAATGCTTTTATACTGTCAGAACGAGTACGTGAACCGGTCTCTACTAAGAAAAACTGACAATTACCTCTACGTGGAGTAAAGAGCGGAACAATAAAGACAAACACACACATCCTCTTCCTCTTCCTCTTCCTCTGCCCCTTTTTCTGCTTTATCACCACCACTACCCCCCATGTACAAATGCACCCCTGCAGGCTGCCTATACTACTGTTTACAAAACCAAAAATAAGCAATATAACTGCTTACCTTTTTTTCTCTATTCAACTAATGTCGCAGTTCAGTGTTGTACGTACTAAATAAAAATTATTTGAACCAAAGAAACCCGAATCGATGAAAATAATATTTCGTTTAAGAGCTATAGGTCAGTTTTTTTCAGTTGCTTGGTACGGATATGGAAGTTACGGAGTACTAAGCCTGTAAAATATTCACGCAGCGTCCAAACTCTAAGAACCGTCTTTCCTGTGCAGGTGGTACTGAACTACAACGTGGAGAACAAAACCAACTCCGATGTCTTCAGTCTGACTTACGAGGTGGACAGAATTGACGAAACGTCCTTTATTCTCACCGTGGACGTCCGGCGGATTGACGGCCAGGTGGGAGGAATGACGGTCGTGGAAGTGGGCATTCCCACTGGCTATTCTGTCGACAAGGACAGTCCTGTTTACAGCGTCCCTGGCGCGCAGATGGAAGAGGTCGATGACCAAAAAGCCATTTATTACTATGAGGAGGTACGGAAAGGATTAAGCTGAATGATGTTGAGTAGAGAGCGTGGAGCGTACATTGCTCGAACAAGTCGGGTGAAAGCCGTCACACCGAGCTAGTTCAACTGCGTGAATTCAAAAGAGTCTCATTTAGATGCAGGGTTTCTCTCCAAGAGTCTGCCTCTCACCTATATTTTAGTAGAGATCTGGACCTATACAAATATTCGATCCAGTTTATTAGAATATTAAATTATATTTCGCTGCAAACGGCTGGATTGCTCCATATCACCGTTTTCTTCAGACTGAAGTAAGCGTACTTCCATAACTTGAAGCTTTTACTTTCTATGAGAGATGAGATCAGCGGGGACAAACGACTAACACAATCAAACTACTAATCTGATTAAACTATCATGTGTTGCACGAATCAGAAGCAGTAATGTACGCTTAACGAGACTGGAAGTACCTGTCCGGTGCGTGTAGTTTCTCGTTGTTGACGTTTAAGGTGCATTATGAGTGATGTCCCTTGTTACACACCCATTAGTAAGTCCTGCAAATGTCCGTCGTCACTAAATGACAGCTGCAAGCTAGGCAGCCTCGCAATGCATGTACATGCATCGAATTCTGAGCTTTATTTTGAGAAATGACTTACGAAATTATATTATCAGTGAATGGGGTGGTGGATGCAGAGGTTGGATGTTGGTGA
The DNA here is from genome assembly GCA_004794575.1 of Lanistes nyassanus. NCBI lineage: Eukaryota > Metazoa > Mollusca > Gastropoda > Architaenioglossa > Ampullariidae > Lanistes > Lanistes nyassanus. Next base: position 86,047 of record SMGT01001546.1, on the reverse strand, counting down.
TTGTAGCTGGTTGATTGCACTGGCAATTACGGAATCAGTGATGAATCTCTGGTCTGTTTTGCAGATGGATCTGACTGGTGTGAGATTAACTCTTCCGATGACAGAAACAAACGGCATCACTCTTAAAGAGAAGTCTGTGCCAATAAGCGTCTACTCGTACTATAATAGAAGTGGGTTTGAACTTAAAATACCTGCGCATTATGAATACCTTCACACGAAATGGTTCCCCCTAAGTCCTATGTATTTAGTTTTCGTTTAACTTTCGCTTTTAGCGTGTGCGATAACATTAGAAAGAAGACGCTGCACTGGTATTGTTAAAATTTCGTTTTGAATTTAATAATTTTTAATATTTGAAATAAGACGCTATCACTAGACAGAAACACGACCTTATCGTCTCCTGAGCAGTGTTTAACCTCCTCCCACATAGTGGACGGGCTTTAGTCTACTCTCTCATCAGTGAAATTTTTAATTAGAAAGAATAAAACTAGTTTAATTTAAAGTGTGCATTTTCCTGTATATATGTAAATTGAATTGTAATGCCTGACGGTTAATTTGGAGTATTTTTGTTAAATGCATGTAAATGGCGTCATTTATTTGGGTAATATGGAGATTTTGGTCTTCATTACATAAGACGGACTGCTCGGTTGATGTCATCTTCAGCTGCCTTTCGGTTGAACTAAACTAATTCTGTTTTATTTATTTGCAGATGATGAGAAGTTTGTTTTCTACGAGATTTCAGGGACACAGACAGCTGCACCGTCTGTCTGTGACCGTCTGCCGACCTACGAAGCCTGCTCGACTCAGAATAAAGTACCTAAGTAAGACCAGGTAAATATGTCTAAGTAGAACAGGTAAAAAAAAAAAAGCTGAGAAGTAATGTCAGGTAAACGAATTAATACCGGATAAATATTTCTCAGTGAAACCAGGTACCTATACCTAAGAAGCAATGCCAGGTAAATTTACCAAGAAGTAAGACCATTGAGACATATCTAAGAATCTGGACTAGGAACATTTTACCTTTTAAGCAGACAAAGTACATATGCCCCAAACAACACGTAATTCAGGTAAACACGTTTATGCCACACTGTACACAAATCTGTTTTATACGAAATCTCAATATGTTTGCTTATGTTTCAGAACACAGAGAGAAGAATGACTTTCAGTTGACGAGAACAACCTTCTAGCACAAGGAAAACCTTTCTGTACCCAAAACAAGTCAGGGCACTTCGACTTCATTGAAGTAGTACAAAGTGCTGTTACTTCTGACTGCTTTCCTGTCATCATCGTGTACTCTGTTATGCATTTGATACTGGTGGCTAAGTTCAAGGGAAATGACATCCTAAGTTGGTATCAGGTCCACAGACTGCATGTATTGTGAGACAGGAGTGATGTTACTGAAGCTTACGTCAGCAGAGAAAAAGACATGCGTAATTTTTTTGCAGCTGTATAAAAATGAAAATGTTCCAGCTGCGGATATGGTATTTTAAGAATTTACCTCAGCAGCAAACATAAATAGCATAATTTTTGTTTCATCTTGCCGAAAATCGAACATGTTATCACTTGCATTTAGAAGTTACATAATGCTGCACTCTTCTTGCAGATAACTGCGTCTGTTTTATAACATGTATAGATTAATTTACTGTTATCGTATTTGAAACAATGATTACACGAAATCCTTATTTCAAAAGCCGCTGTTTTCTTTCGGCTGTAATTAGTGTTTAAATTAGAGGTGGGTTGGGTGTTTATAAATAACCTCCGTGTCTATGAATGTGATGCCTTACATCACCTGCTTGGAGTCTGTTTCATCCCAAAATGGAAAAGATGTACAGGAATATGAACAATGATTGCTAGCAGGGCTTTGTTGATTTTAGGAGACTTGTCATTACAGTAAACGTTTTGTGTTCTGTACATTTTACGTTCCACGAAAAAATCTTTTAAACATAGTAGTGTAGTTTCAGCTACTGTACATAAAGTCAATGAACTGTGGATTAGTGACTGTATTCAGTGAAGAACCATGTTAATTAAAGACTTTTAACTTCCGGAAGGATGTAAAATGTTAGCATGCCACACACAGTTTAGTAATAAAGCAGCTGATGAATTCCCATTATTGGAGTGTGTTTTGTGGAATGAAAATAACATGGAAACCATGCAGTACCTGTTTCTGTGTAAGCAAAGAAAGTTTTAAATCTCGTTTGCTACAGTTAAAACACTCGCGTTAGTATACAGGCATTCACTCACCTACTTATTGCGTTTTAATCTTTTATTTAGCTGGGTTAAAAAACGATATTAATGTGTGTATTTGTGTGTGTGTGTGTGTGTGTATTCATTTAAACATATATATATATATAAAAGAAAATCATGATATTGCACAGATTTTTAATATACGCACGGGAATTTTCAAATTTAGACAGTTAAGTTTGGTTTTACTAAGATGACTTTATTTTACACTGATTAAGCACGCCACAAAACTTTCCCCGAACCATCTGACGTCTGTAATAGTAGTAACCAAACTATTCCGATATCATACAAGTATCTGAAGAAATATATCGAATATATTTAGATTCACACACACACACACGCACGCGCGCACTCCCCCCCACCCCCACACAGAAGAACGTACCTGCTACTCTGGATGTGCACTATAAATACTAGTAACGGCTGCAGAGAACAAAAATCTATGTTCTCCATTCACCCTAGTCGTTCAAAATAAAAATTCAAGATATGTAGGTATTTCATGTGCCGTTGAAAGCATTTTATTTTCTCCTTTATATTTCTGTGTCATGTAACGAAGTACAGTAACAGAAACCAACTCACATCTGCAATAAGCATCGCGATTAGTACATTACCGACACTACTCCACATTGCTAACATTCCTGAGCTTGTATAACATTAAAAATGATAAAGACAGCCAAGACTTGAAGGTATTTCACATCTGTCTGTTAGACTCACAGTCCTGCACATGTAGTGGTTTGGTGACGCATGCTAAAAGATATGATGATACACTCCTCCTCTTCCCTGCATTGCAGTAAGCTGGCACAGTGGTAAAATTGTGCCCTCTCAGCTATTCACTGAGAATAACGGATTTTAAATATAGCAGGAAAAATCCTGGAAATGCTTATAATGGACTGTCGCACTCCATCAACGTAAATAGCTGTTACCTGGAAATTGCTTCGTCTGTAATTACGTCGGCACAGGCAGTTTTGTTGTTTTCCAACGCGTTTAAGTGGACATACACTCCCAGCCGATCGAAGCGTAGTGGTTAATTATTCAACAATTTTCTAAAATAATCTAAGAAAAAGTCGTTGTGCGCCTCGATAAACGATATCTGTAATGCTCTGAGTAAAGTATGCGGGCATGACCGTGTCCTAACGTCGCCTGATTGCGGCAACATGCATCTCCACACTTCACCGATTCAAAACTTATTTTTGTGGAAAAACACCACAAGCGACAGATCGTTTTTTTGGTTCCTTGTTTGTTTTTTTGGTGTTTTACGTAGGGTTAAAATTTATCACGATACGCCGCTGGTTCTGTTAACAGGCGCCACTTAACGAGGATGCGCATGCGCCGAAGCCGGATTATAAACTCACGAACCGCAATCCTCATTGTGTCGGTGGCAAGAATGTAACGATGCACCACTTAGTTACCATCTAAAATTAGACTTGTACTGGACGGCCGTGAATGGTTAGCAACTATTCGGAAAGCGAAGGAAAGAGAATAAGACATCAAGTAAAGGTTTCGTGTATATGTCGTCACCGATAAAGGTTAAAATAACAGATTAAAAAAAGAGAGGATTATATGTTACACTATGACAGCAAAATTAAAAAAAACCCCGAACCCTCAAACCCAACTTAAAAATAAAGAATAAAACCAGAATCAAAACCAAAGCAAAACGGCTAAAATAAACCCCAACAACAACAACAACGACAACAACAACAACAGCAAAGACAACAACAAACAACCATCTCTTCGATATTCGACCTTATGTGTAGATTTTTTTTGGTGGTGGTGGTGGTGATGGGGGGTTTAATGCTTTGAACATATAGAGTATGGACGCATTTTATCTCGTCAGCCAAACTGAAAGTAAAGCGTTTGCATGAATTTCCACACTGACGACAACTGATGACTGCTGGGATATATATATATATAAGCTAGAAAATGGTCAGCCAAACATACGGCTTTTAGAGGACGAGATTTAAAACCGTGTGCTGATGACTAAACACGTGCTGGAATACCGACGTCGAATCAACTTACACAACTGAAAGGCTCTAGGAAACATGTAAATATTTCCCGTATACTAAACCAAAAAGAAAGAGAACGCCCTTTCGCAAATTCAAGTGTATCTCAACATTCTCTGTCTGTCTTTCTGCCAATCTGTCTTTCTTTCTGCCTATCTACCGATCTGTCAGCCTGCCTGCCTGTCGCTAGGTCTTTTGGAACTACAGTTTATTTTTAGAGTGAGGTACGTTCAGTCTGATTGGCTGGAGGACATAGCTGATAATATATTTAATTATTATATTAAACTAAAGATGCGATGAACATAATGAACATGAGTCCCCAAAGAATGTAACCATAATCTAATGGGAGTAATGAGAAAAAAGAATATATTATCTACTGCCACCAGACAACGGAAATTTTCGGCTTCTCCCGTGGAATGCTTCGCAGAGATTTTTCTTGAGCATGCAGCGCATGTCAGGCCATTAAATAAACGTTGTTACGAACACAGTCAAAAGCTAAAAGCAGCTCACAATGACACTTAGAGATCCCCCCCCCAAAAAAAAGAGAAAAGGTTAAAGCTCGTCTTACAAACGATAGTAAATTCATTACATTTTGACCTCTTATAGGTATTATGAACACAAATAATAAAACATATCGGTATGACAGCTTTACCATTTCAGGTTCTCTTCCAGAAAAAAAATTGGGATTCATATCACCATTTCTTATAATCAGTTGAAAACAACAGCGTGCCGTGTGATGAACGCTGCTCACCGTCGGCGCTCTCGGTCAAGGACTTTGCTTGTTTGAGTTTCTAACTTTGCTGTTGGCATCGCGACTAACGCCATGCGGGATTTCGCACAGCGCAGAGAAAACATGGCGTTAGCGTCACGCCGAAATCGCGACGACCTGCTATAGTAAACAAACACGTTGACGGAGCTGTTGACGTATGGGAAGTAGTACACAATACTATTCAGACTCGTGTACAAGACGAAGTATCTACCGCTGATGGAAAAATCAAAAATGGCGAGCTCAGCGAGGTACATGAGGACAAAGGGGCTGGTGGTCAGGATGTAGACGCACGACACGAGGACCAGCATCGTGGTGAGTGACGTCTGGTGGGCGTGGACACTGCTCGTGCTGGTGCTGGTCTTCTCGCGCCACGCCATGGCAGCTCTGAGGCGGACCACGGTGACTGCTGTCGCGAGAGAGACGACGATGAAGGTTGTCATGGGAACCACTATCATCATAATGATCTTTTCTAGTATGTCGAAGAAGACCTGGTTGTTCTTCCAGAGGGTCGTTTGCGCAAACTGCCACGGACTGTCTGATCTGTTACCAGTTTTGACTAACGTGTAGGAAATAGGCATGCTGAAGAATCCTACCTGAGACAGAACGATCAGGGTCAGTACTAGGACACCCATGGAGCGCGCCGACATCAGAGAGGTTGCCTTCAGAGGAAACAAGACACACACGCACCTGTCGAGTGCAATGATCATGGTGATCAACCCGGAAGCTATTCGAAAGCCGTGGCTGACTCCAACGCAGTAGATCAGAACTTTGAAGTCCAGCTGTTCCCAAAGAATGGGGTTCATCGTGATAAGATAATAGTCGACGCTGAACAACACCGAAATTAGGAGAAAGCAAAGGTCCACAAGCGCGAGCAGAAATAAGCAGACGTTCATGTGGTCACGCAGACCCTGGCGCCAGAACACCAGACAGCTGATGACGTTCGATGGCACGCCGATAACAACGATAAGAGGTTTGACGACACAGTTCAAGATCAGTTTCGTCATCACAAAAATATCGTAGCTGAATACACTGTAAGGCTGGAGGTTCGATGGCGCGAGCATATTGTCAGCTCCACTGGTGTTTGTTTGATTCATTGGAGTGATTTCCCCACGGACAGTATGAGCACATAAAACGGAATTCTGCACGCTGCTTGTGGGTTAAAGGTTAAAGCCACGACAACATTTGACAGGACGTGAACCTATCACAGGGAGGAAACAAATAGTTAATGTCCAGAAGTCTTGTAGTTCATTCTCTTTTTTTGCATAAAAATCGTCATTGATTAGTAATTTTCTGAAGTGCGGAAGTCTACATAAACCTGTCACTTCTTCATTTTGTTCCTTTTTCCCTGTTCTCCCCTTCACCATCATCCCTAATTCACATTCTCCTTAAATATTAGTCCTTTTAAATAATCCTCATTCGGCCAGGAGTTACTGAAGACCGATTTGTTGGAGTTTACGGTAAGCTTTATATTTATTTACATTTCTCTGCATATCCAGTCCCTCCTCGAAACCGTCGGAACATCGTTATTTTATTTTTTAAAAAATACTCTGATGTCTACTTGCTTACAGAGGTCGCTAACAAGGAGAAGCACAGACTCTTCTTTCATGAATCAGAAAGTCATAATTATCAATTTAACTGAAGATCAGCTTTATCCTCATAAAGATATCGTAGATGAAGTCGTTGTAAGATCGGTGTTCAGCAGAGGGGGAGGGGGGCATTACCCTGCTGCCCCCATGGGTTAAAAGAAACGGAGTGGTTACCTTAATAGTTTTTTTCCAGATCCTTAGAAGAACGTGTGAACTAGACTCCCTTTAGAGCAGAGGACAAAAAGCAACGTGGTAAACAGACAGCTACAGTTTCAAAAGTACACAACGATTTGTGGACCACGAGATAAGTGCTTCTCCGAAACGTATTATGTTTGCTCTTTTAAAGGAATGTCGAAACCGAAATTGGTTTTGGGTTTGTGGTAACGCCCTCATTTTTTAAAATAAAAATACCCTTATAAAAATCACGATAATTAGCTGTGTCGTGTTCAGGAAAAAAATCTGAAGAAAATTAAATACGTAACTAATAAAAGAATAGCAGCTAGAGCAATATCACTTTTGAAAAATAACGAAACGGGAGCAGAGGCTATGGTGTAAAAGGAAAGGGGGATGTTGTTTATGGTGTTATTTGTAAATAAACTATTTATTTATTAAATATTTCAATAATTTAAAATATTTATTCGTTATTAGTAATTCGAGATACTGACATTTACGACTACATTTTTCATGCTGATTTAAGTAAGATCTATATTTGACAACGCAAACGCTTCAGTCAACATTTTAAATCACTGGCTGCTCACTTCCTGTGCACGCATTTAGTGTTTTACACGCACGTCAGAAAAGAACTAAGAGTAGGTAAATTTTCTTTTTGTTCCTGTTTAATGTAATACGCCCTGGAGGTGTGCAAACAAAAAAAAATGTCGTCTTCTGTCGAAATCGATGATGGAGAAACACCAAGAATATAAGTTATATTACCTTCTGCGAAGGAAGCGGATAGCCAAGTGGTTAATGAGAATGCTGGCCTCCAGGCTAGAAGGAGCAGGCAGCCTGGCTCGATATCTCATTGCCGCAGCACGCACTTATGCAGTTCACCCAGCCGCGAATGGGTAGGTCAACGTAAGCCCACGGGTTAGGGAAGGTAAGGATCGAAGCTATAGGGAGAAGAGACGGGCAGAGACCTCACCATTCTTGCCCCACTCCCTTACGACCGGGTTAAAACAGGTCGCGGGACATAGCTGCCCATGTTTTGTGAGACACGTAGGCCAGCTACTGTGCAAGCCGTACGCACTTCAAGGTGTTGAAGACGTCCTCAGCACGCGCCAGCCAGCTATTGTTTTAAGTCATACACACTTCAATGTGCTGAACATGTGTCGGCCAACTGATGCCTAAGTCATAAGCACTTGAAGCTGCTGAACTGCAATACTGGTCTCACGTGGTCGACCGGGCCAGCTGAATACAGCACCGAAGAAACGAATTGTGAATCCTGATTTCAGAATGTTGAGTTTGGAATTTTTGCCTAGTTGATGAGGACATATTTGATTTTTGCTATCAGGGAAACCAGATTCCTTCGACCGTCGATATAACGGCAATTTTTCTCGAATTGCCGTGGCATTGGCGAGAGAAATGATAAGATTACAACATTTAAAATTTAACAAAAGTGTATGCTGTATAAAGGATTCAGATATGCTTTTATAATAACTGCGGAACGTTAATAAGTCAGAACCAGTATGTGAACCGGTCTCTACTAAGAAAAACTGACAATTATTTCTACGTGGACTCAAGAGCGGAACAATAAAGACAAACACACACATCCTCTTCCTCTTCCTCTGCTCTTTTTTTCTCCATGCTTTATTACTACCACTATCCCCCATGTGCAAATGCACCGCTGCAGGCTGCCTATACTACTTTTTACAAAAACCAAAATAAGCAATATAACTGCTTACGTTTTTTTTTCTCTTCAACTAATGTCGCAGTTCAGTGTTGTATGTATGAAAGCCGTCGCACCGAGCTAGTTCAACTGCGTAAATTCAAAAGAGTCCCATTTAGATGCAGTATTTCTCTCCAAGAGATGACAGCTGCACGCTAGGCAGCCTCACAGTGCACGAATCGAATTCTGAAACACGACTTTCTCGTCTCCTGAGCAGTGTTCAACCTCCTCCCACATAGTGGACGGGCTTTAGTCTACTCTCTAATCAGTGACATTTTTAATTAGAAGAATAAAACAATTTTAATTTAAAGTGTGCATTTTCCTGTATATATATGTAGAATTGTAATGCCTGATGTTAATTTGGAGTATTTTTATTACGTGCATGTAAATGGCGTCATTTATTTTGGTAATATGGAGTTTGGGCCTTCATTACATAAGACCGACTCCTCGGTTTATGTCATCTTCAGCTGCCTTTCGGTTGAACTAAACTAATTCTGTTTTATTTATTTGCAGATGATTAGAAGTTTGTTTTCTACGAGATTTCAGGGACATAGACAGCTGCACCGTCTGTCTGTGACCGTCTGCCGACCTACGAAGCCTGCTCGACTCAGAATAAAGTACCTAAGTAAGATCAGGTAAATATATCTAAGTAAGACCAGTTAAATATATAATAATAAATAAATAAATAAAATGTGGATTTTTAACGCGCGAGAACACATTTTATGCACACTTCCCGCGGACGATGGACACAGACACGCTAGTGAAAACAATGAACACACACAGCGGGAAAGATGAACGCACCACTGACCAACAGGTTGGGAAACAGATCGTCCTTCAGTCACAGATGGGTGGAAAAGTATCATAAGAGACGGTGAACAGAGAAAGTTGTAAGTTAATGCAGACAGGCAATCGGGACGTCAGTCAAGGTACTTTCGGAAAAGAAAAGTTTTTAAGTTTCGTTTGAAAGTCTGTAGTGATGGGGAGTGGCGAATGTTGTGGGGAAGTGAATTCCATTGGGTGGATGCCGAGAAGGTGAACATGCGCTGTCCGTATGTTTTTGTCCTGATGCGGGGTACTGCGAGAATGCGATCGTCGGAAGAGGAGCGGAGCTGTCTCACTGGAGTGTAGATTGTAAGAAGTTCTGAAAAGTAGCTGGGGCATGCACCGGTGAAAAAATTGAAACAGAGAGTAGACAACTTGTAATCGATGCGAGCCTGAATGGGGAGCCAGTGCAGAGTGCGGAGGAGAGGTGTGGCATGGTCTGTTTTGCGCGCTTTCAGGACAAGGCGAGCGGCCGAGTTTTGAAGTTTCTGTAACTTCTGTAGCAGATACAGAGGACTATATCTAAGTAGAACGGGTAAAAAAAAAAGCTGAAAAGCAAAGTCAGTTAAATGTACTGAAGAATTAATACCGGATAAATATTTCTCAGTGAAACCAGGTACCTATACCTAAGAAGCAATGCCAGGTAAATTTACCAAAAAGTAAGACCATTGAGACATATCTAAAAATTTGGACTAGGAACATTTTACCTTTTAAGCAGACAAAGTACATATGCTCCAAAACAACACGCAATTCAGGTAAACACGTTTATGCCACACTGTATACAAATCTGTTTTATACAAAAGCTCAATATATTTGCGTATGTTTCAGAACACAAAGAGAAGTGTGACTTTCAGTTGACGAGATCAACCTTTTAGCACAAGGAAAAACTTTCTGTACCCAAAACAAGTCAGGGCACTTCGACTTCATTGAAGCAATACAAAAGTGCTGTTACTTCTGACTGCTTTCCTGCCATCATCGTGTACTCTGTTATGTATTTGATACTGGTGGCTAAGTTCAAGGGAAATGGCATCCTAATGTGGTGTCAGGTCCACAGACTGCGTGCATTGTGAGACAGGAGTGATGTCACTGAAGCTTACGCCAGTAGAGAAAAAGATATGCGTATTTTTTTTTGCAGCTGTATAAAAATGAAAAAAGTTCCAGCTGCGGTTATGGTATTTTAAGATTTTACCTCAACAGCAAATATACACAACATAATTTTTTGTTTTAGCTTGCAGGATTAGAAAATCGAACATGTCACTTGCATTTAGAAGTTATATAATGCTGCACTCTTCTTGCAGATAACTGCGTCTGTTTTATAAACTGTATAGATTAATTTACTGTTATCGTATTTGAAATAATGATTACACGAAATCTTTATCTCAAAAGCCGCTGTTTTCTTTCGGCTGTAATTAGTGTTTAAATTGGAGGTGGGTTGGGTGTTTATAAATAGCCTTCGTATCTGTGAATATGATGCCTTACAACACATCACCTGCTAGGAGTCTGTTTCGTCCCAAAATGGAAAAGATGCACAGGAATATAAAAAATGATTGGTAACAGAGCTTTGTTGATTTTAGGAGGCTTGTCATTACAGTAAAAGTTTTGTGTTCTGTACATGTTACGTTTCATGAAAAAACGTTTTAAACATAGTAGTGTAGTTTCAGCTACCGATAACAAAGTCAATGAATTGTGGATTAGTGACTGTATTCAGTGAAGAACCACGTTAAAGACTTTTAACTTCCGGAAGGATGTAAAATGCTAGCATGCCACACACTGTTTAGTAATTAAAAATAAAGCAGCTGATGAACTCCCGTTATTGGAGTGTGTTTTGTGGAAACCATGGAAACCATGTTTCTGTGTAAGCAAAGAAAGTTTTAAATCTGTACAGTTAAAACACGCGTGAGTATACAGGCATTCACTCACCTATTTATTACGTTTTAATCTTTTATTTACATTAAACAGTTACAAAGATATGTATATATAACGTAACTCGCATTTCACACAAATACTCAATTACACATGCACGCACGCTGTGTGTGTGTGTGTGAGAGGGAGAGAGAGGGAGATGGGGGGTGGACGGGGAGAGATTTATCTTCTGGTTTTATTTTTACTTAGTCACCAATTCAGGATTCCGTTTTGCGTTCACACGTTCAAGACACTGGCTCTAGTGCTGGTCTCAGTGGGAAATCAAGAGACCTGGTCGCTTTCCAACAGGCTACGACAGATTCCAGCCTGCTGGGTCACGTGACTCGCAGCGAAAAACTGGCTGCCATGAGAAAAAGCGATTTTAAAAAGACATGCCTCGCTGCGAAAATCGACAACCAGCTGAAAAGAAGCAAATCGTTCTGGAAGCGGACGAGTTTATTTGCAAAGCCTGTAGAATTTCAATATCTTTCTGCCTGACAAAACTGGGCTGTGACATTTCTCTATCCGGAAACGTCATTTTGAAGTCGCTTCGTCTTGTCTAAATCCGTGAACTGAGAGATTCAGATTCATTTTTGTTTGGGAGGCCTTAGCCTATTACCATGAGACAATAACACAACCCCCCCCCCCAGAATAAATGCCAAATTATATGATAAAAGGTGTTACAAATGAATCAGATTACTTCTTAGTTTAAAAGCATGATGTGTACATGTGTAAAGCATATATGTACAGACAGGCGATAAGAACATCTATACAACGCGGCTCTGGAACTTATAAGTCCTCCACTGAGCACAATGACATTTTACTCAAATGTTATTTGCACTCCGGCACAACAAGAGAGATATGGAGAAATGAAAGTATGTATGTGTGAATCATCCATCATCCCTGATAGCACCTCAATTTTTCCGGTCACCTCCACCTAAGCTGGGTTTAAAAAGAAATTAATGTGTGTATGTGTGTGTGAATTCATTTAAACATGTATATATAATAGAAAATCATGATTTTGCACAGATTTTTAATATACGCACGGGAATTTTCAAATTTAGACTGTTTATTTGGTTTTACTAAGATGACTTTATTTTACACTGATTAACTACGCCACAAAACTTTCCCCGAACCATCTGACATCTGTAATAGTCGTAACCAAACTATTGTGATATCATGCAAGTATCTGAAGAACTATATCGAATACATTTAGATTCACACGCATACGCAAAGGCACACGCACACGCAACCACACACACACACACAGAGAAAAGAATGTACTCGCCACTCTGAATGTGCAATACAAATACTGATAACGGCTGCAGAGAACAAAAATCTGTTCTCCATTAGCCTTTGCACTCCTCGATTCACCATAGTCACTCAAACTAAAAATTCAAGATATGTAGGTATTTCATGTGCCGTTGAAAGCATTTCATTGTCTCCTTTATATTTCTCTGTCATGTAACGAAGTACAATGACAGAAACCAATTCACATCTGCAATAAGCATCGCGATTAGTACATTACCGACAATACTCCACATTGCTAACATTCCTGAGCTTGAAAAATTAAAAACTTAAAAATGATAAAGACAACCAAAAAATGAAGGTATTCCACGTCTGTCTGTTAGACCCACAATCCTGCACATATAGTGGTTTGGTGACGCGTGTTAAAAGATATAATGATACACTCCTCCTCTCCCCTGCACTGGGCTGCGCACAGGTCAGCATTGCAGTAGGCTGACACAGCAGTAAAGTTTGGCCGTCTCAGTTAGTCACTGAGAATAACGGGAATATAGAGAGGAAAAATCTTGGAAATGTTTATCATGAACTGTCAAACACCATCAACGTACACAGCTGTTAGCTCAAAATTGCTTCTTGTGTAATCACGCCGGCACAGGCAGTTTTGTTGTTTCCCAACGCGTTTAGGAGACACAGTACACTCCCAGCCGATGGAAGTGTAGTGGTTAATTATTCAACAGTTTTCTAAAATAATCTTCGCCTCGATAAACGATATCTGTAATGCTGTGAGTGAAGTATGTGGGCATGTTTGTTGCTTGTTTGCTTGTTTGTTTGGTGTTTTAAGTCGGGCTATGTCAAAAGCTCCACTCCCGTCCATGTCAGACGACCTAGTGGGAGCACGTGTTTTGTGTTATTTCACTCTCCTGTCACTCAGACAAAACTCAACACTGGGTAACATAAATAGGACCCACCACTATTTATTATCACCCAAAGGGGGCACGGGACGTAACTTTGTACCTTTACCGCTTCACCTCAAGGTCCAACAACCCGAAAAGTTCACTTTCAAACTAGTTCACACTAATTCCTCATGATTTCACACAGTTACCTCAAAACAATCCGAAAATTCAGACATCCTACTTCCAATCAAAAATCACGCGATGAACACTACTCCCCCCTGCTCTCCACTACTACAATCTATACATCCTGGTATTCACACCAGCAAAACAGAGGAAATACGCCAATCGCGTCTCTAAGCAAATTACAGATTGCAACAACCCTCAACAATATTAGCGAAGATCGGTACTTTAGTTCAAATGCTAAATGTTCACTTTGATGTTCTACCAGTTAATACTAGCTTTTCCTCTCGATGAACTCTCAAGATGCAACAATAGGTTTCCGCGAGTTATGTTCTACTTCAGCGCTTATTTCAAAAACATCAGCAATAACGACAACGACAAAAAGAAAACCCAACAATTTTTATCGCAAATCACCCTTTTGGTCGGGCTGTGCTCCTGGATATTTATCTACCTTAAGTTTGCTCTTCAAGTCCCACTTCTCATGAACCTCAAGTCAAAAGTTCGGACGGTATCAATTATACAGTTTCGAGTAATCAACTCTTTCTCCGTGACGTACGCTTGACATACACGATCGTCTCCATGAAGTATACAGTTCTCACAAACTACCTACACTCCTCATACACCGTAATATTCACGAATTACACAGAGTCTTCACAACTACCAGTTTCACTATTACATTTATAAAAGTTCACATCAGTCAAGTTCCTCTTCTCGTTATCT
>SMGT01001546.1:9506-71354 GCA_004794575.1 Lanistes nyassanus | reverse complement strand
ATACTGCGACAAATGGAATTTGACAGTGAATCCAGAAAAAAACAAAATAATTGTGTTCTCTAGAGGCAAAATTCGGAAAAAACCTGTACTCTACTTTAATGGTGAAATGCTATAATTAGTCTACAATTTCCAGATTTAGGTTTGAAGCTAAATTATAATAACAAATTCAATGTCGCACAAAAGGATCTGTATGTGCGGGCCTCTAGAGCCATGTTTGCATTACTAAATAGGTGCAATAAGTTACATCTACCTCTAGACATACAAATAGAGCTTTTCGATAGAATGGTACTCCCCATCCTCACCTATGGTTGTGAGGTTTGGGCACCATACGTTACTGAACTACAAGTAAGATTCTATAAGATGTTATTCAAACTAATGAAATCAACTCCATCATGCATGGTATTTGGAGAATGTGGACGCTTTCCTGCTGGCATCCATATCAAGAGTAGAGTGCTTTGTTTTGGGTTTAAACTTAGCAGTGGAAATAATTATTGTACATTTTCAAGTTCTGTTTATAGAATGTTACTTAACTTGCATGACCAAGGGATGCTTCACTCAAATTTTATTCACTCGGTTAAATCATTACTGCAAGAACTGAGAGTGAGTGGCTTACGGTTAAACCAGAATAGTTTAAATGTAACAGAGAAATGGTTCAAGAACAAAGTAGACAGATGCTTAAAAGATCAATATATTCAACACTGGTTCGAGGAACTAAACACAAAACAGGTATATACAAACTACAGAATACTCAAAACATCATTTAAGCCCGAACCCTATCTCAGAGTGTTACCACCTTCTCATTGCCGCCTGCTATTAAAATTCTGGACATTAGATACTGGTATTAAAATTCTGGACATTAACTTCCCTGTTAACAAACTCAGACACGAAGACATCCCTAGGGATGAACGGTTATGTACGCTGTGCGACAGAAAAGACAAAGGTGATGAATTCCATTATATTTTCTTATGTGACAAATTTACAGCTGGACCCAGCACCGCACTGACACCATACTACTTGAGCCGGCCAAATACATTTAAACTTTATAAACTCTTTTCTTGCAAAAACAAAAGTACATTGACCTGTAACATTATGTAGAGCTGCACCATGAAGTATTATTTCCCTGGACGGGTTCACGCGCACCACAAAGACGATGTTACATTATGCAGAGCAGATCATCGGGACCACAAATACAGAAGTCCCCAAATACTTTGTAATTCAGTACTTTTTAAATCGACATACCCAGTGGTACTGTCTCTATATCCTTCCCCAGCATCGTAACTCCGGCTGTAGTTTGGGTTATGCTGTTAATGTACTTGTGTGACTGGGTGCTAGTAGCTCGAAATACTGTGTCTGACCTGTCATGCATGCTCACACTAGGCGGTCTGTTTGAGTTCATTGCAGGTCAATTCCCAGCCCTGTCAAATATAGAATGTGCTGTACTGATGTGTCCTGCGTCAGTCCACTAAATACCATACATCTAATATACCGCTTATTATACATATTGTTATAGACCAAGGTAGTGAATTTTGTTAAAATACTTCTTAGTAGAGCGCATTAATGAATAGATGGATAGGTGCCTATGTTTATTTATCAATCTAATGCGAGGTGAATTACGATTGACGTGTTCTTTGACAATTTTTTTTCTGAATAACCCCTGAGGGTAAAAGAATAAAGAAAGTTGAACTTGAACTTGGGATCACAACACAGCTGACCCAGTGTCCTGGTCGCGGCCACGTGCGACAAGGAGGGACTGGTTTCACCTCTATACTCGGGTGCACTCCATGGTCCCGCTGGCCTTGCCACAAGGTCGCCTCTTGCTAGCCTCTTTCTCGCGCCTCTTTCCACTTTCCACGTTCCCATCAACAGGTGTCGGCTCTGGGGCGGACGAATCCTGTCGCTGTACAGGGGTCTCCTTACCCCTACCTGGAACTCCTCAGTTTTCCTTACTTAGTACCTAGCTTCGAGCTACACCTCCACCGTAATCGTCATGAGTTCTTTTCCTAGTGGGATACCACCTCGTACTTACATGTTAAATCTCTCGTTACTCATGCCTTCAATTACGACAAACATGGCGCCCACTCAAATACATCCCTGACATTCAAGTTCGCTATAAAATCACTTCTCACTACAGAATGGGTAAATTCAAATAACGAACCGCATTTTCAAGCAAAATTCCCTTACAATACTATCATGACGTTTTATCGTACATGAAACCACTTTATAGAAAAAAATATACACATTAGCAGAAGTCTCTGGAGGGCATATATCAGGGTTTTACCCAGTAATTTAGCACAAACAAAAAAATATATTACCAAAAAAATCCTGCTGATTCAAAATACCTTCAGTTCAGCGACTGAAGGAGCAGGTAATATCAAACACAGTGAGTACGTTCCATCACGTTCCCCCACAACAGTCAGTTCCTCACGTCTTTTCTATTCAGCTCTGAGTTCACAACTAAACTAGTTTCCTCAACAGTTCAGCGACTAGTATGGTAGACCGATCTAATCAAAATTCCTCTCCACTTGTCACGTGGATCTTGACAGGCTACCATTTATCACGATACTCCGCTGGTTCTGTTAACAGGCGCCACGTCACGAGGATGCACCTGCGCTGAAACCGGATTATAAACTCGCGAACCCCAGTCCTCATTGTGTTGGTGGGAAGAATGTAACCTTGCATCACCTAGTTACCATCTAAAAATAGACTTGTACTGGACGGCCATGAGTAGCAACTATTCGGGGAGCGAAGGAAATAGAATAAAAACATCAAAAGTTTCATGTATATGTCGTCTCTGATAAATGTGAAAATAACAGATTGAAAAAAGAGCGTTATATGTGACACTATGAAAACAAAACCAAAAACCCCCGAAACCTCAAACCCAACTTTAAAATAAAGAATAAAACCAGAATCAAAACTAAAACAAAACGGCTAAAAGAACCACCACCACCAACAACAACAAACAACCATCTCCTAGATGTTCGAGCTTATGTATGAATAACTGCTTAAGACTGCTAGATATTTTTTTTTTGAGGGATGTTAGTACTTTGATCATATAAAGTATGGACGCATTTTATCTCGATTGCCAAAAATGACAAACTGAAAGCAGAGAGTTTGCATGAGGTTCCGCACTGACGACAACTGATGACTGCTGGGATATATATATATATATAAGTCGATATATATCTAAGCTGGAAAATGGTCAGCCATACATATGGCTTTTAGAGGACGAGATTTAAAACCGTTTGCTGATGACTAAACACGTGCTGGAATACCGACGTCGAATCAACTTACACAATTGAAAGACTCTAGGAAACATGTAAATATTTCCCGTATACTAAACCAACAAGAAAGTGAACGCCCTTTCGTAAATTCAAGTGAATCTCAACATTCTCTGTCTGTTTGTCTTTCTGCCAATCTGTCTTTCTTTCTGCCTATCTACCGATCTGTCAGCCTGCCTGCCTGTCGCTAGGTCTTTTGGAACTACAGTTTATTTTTAGAGTGAGGTACGTTCAGTCCGACTGGCTGGGGGACATGGCTGATAGCATATATTTAATTATTATATTAAACTGAAGATGTGATGAAATTAATGAAGATGAAAGCCCAAAGAATGTAACTATAATCTAATGGGTGTAATGAGAGTAAACATAAGAATATATTATCTGCTGCCACCAGACAACGGAAATGTTCGGCTTCTCCCGAGGAATGCTTCGCAGAAAGAGATTTTTCTTGAGCATGCAGCGCATGTCAGGCCATTCAATAAACCTTGTTACGAACACAGTCAAAAGCTAAAGCAGCTCACAATGACACTTAGAGATTTGCCAAAAAAGGGGTTAAACCCGTCTTACGAACGATAGCAAATTCATTACATTTTGACCACGTATAGGTATTATGAACACAAATAATAAAACATATCGGTATGACAGCTTTACCATTTCAGGTTCTCTTCCAGAAAAAAACTCGGAGTCATCTCCGCATTTCTTATAATCAGTTGAAAACAACAGCGTGCCGTATGATGAACGCTGCTCACTGTCGGCGCTCTAGGTCAAGGACTTTGCTTACTTTGCTGTTGGCATCGCGACTAACGCCATGCGGGACTTTTCTTCGCACAACGCAGAGAAAACATGGCGTTAACGTCATGTCGAAATCGCGACGACCTGCTATAGTAAACAAACACGTTGACGGAGCTGTTGACGTATGGGAAGTAGTACAAAATACTATTCAGACTCGCGTACAAGACGAAGTATCTACCGTTAATGGAGAAATGGAAAATGGCGAGCTCAGCGAGGTACATGAGGACAAAGGGGCTGGTGGTCAGGATGTAGACGCACGACACGAGGACCAGCATCGTGGTGAGTGACGTCTGGTGGGCGTGGACACTGCTTGTGCTGGAGCTAGTCTTCTCGCGCCACGCCATGGCAGCTCTAAGGCGGACCACGGTGATTGCTGTCGCGAGAGAGACGACGACGAAGGTTGTCATGGGAACCACTATCATCATGATGATCTTTTCTAGTATGTCGAAGAAGACTTGGTTGTTCTTCCAGAGGGTTGTGTGGGCAAACTGCCACGGACTGTCTGATCTGTTACCAGTTTTGACTAACGTGTAGGAAATAGGCATGCTGAAGAATCCTACCTGAGACAGAGCGGTAAGGGTCAGTACTAGGACACCCATGAAGCGCGCCGACATCAGAGAGGTTGCCTTCAGAGGAAACAAGACACACACGCACCTGTCGATTGCAATGATCATGGTGATCAACCCGGAAGCTATCCGAAAGCCGTGGCTGAGCCCAACGCAGTAGATCAGAACTTTGAAGTCCAGCTGTTCCCACAGAATGGGGTTTATCGTGATAAGATCATAGTCGACACTGAACAACACCGAAATTAGGAGAAAGCAAAGGTCCACTAGCGCGAGCAGAAATAAGCAGACGTGCATGTGGTCATGCAGACCCTGGCGCCAGAACACCAGACAGCAGATGACGTTCGATGGCACGCCGATAACAACGATAAGAGGTTTGACGACACAGTTCAAGATCAGTTTCGTCATCAAAAAAATATCGTAGCTGAAGACGCTGTAAGACTGGAGGTTCGATGGCGCGAGCATATTGCCAGCTCCACTGGTGTTTGTTTGATTCATTGAAGTGATTTCCCCACGGACAGTATGAGCACATAAAACGGAATTCTGCACGCTGCTTGTGGGTTAAAGGTTAAAGCCACGACAACATTTGACAGGACGTGAACCTATCACAGGGAGGAAACAAATAGTTAATGTCCAGAAGGCTTGTAGTTCATTCTCTTTTTGCATAAAAATCGTCGTTTATTAGTAATTTTTTGAAGTGCTGAAGTCTACATAAACCTGTCACTTCTTAATAATAAAGAACAAATGAGGAGAGAGCGCTTAAATTATCGAAAGATAACTCCAACAAAGATACTGGCAGCGCTCACACATAGCCGTATGCAGACGACTGTGCCCAAAGGGAGCTTACCGTACCTAAACACGTAGCAAAGAGAGGGCCCTCTCTTTGCTACGTGTTTAGGTACGGTAAGCTCCCTTTGGGCACAGTCGTCTGCATACGGCTATGTGTGAGCGCTGCCAGTATCTTTGTTGGAGTTATCTGTCACTTCTTCATTTTTTTCCTGTTCTCCTCTTCACCATCATCCCCAATTCACCTTCTTAAATAGTAGTCCTTCTAAATAATCCTCATTCGGCCAGGAGTTACTGAAGACCGATTTGTTGGGGTTTACGACAAGCTTCATATTTATTTATATTACTCTGTATATCCAGTTTCCTCCTCGAAACCGTCGGAACATTAAATAAACGTTATTTTATTGTAAAAAATACTCTGATGTCTACTTGCTTACGGAGGTTGCTAACAAGGAGAAGCACAGACTCTTCTTTCATGAACCAGAAAGTCATAATTATCAATGCAAACTGAAGATCAGCTTTATCGTCATAAAGATATCGTAGATGAAGTCGTTGTAAGGGGGGGGGGCATTACTCTGCTGCCCCCATGTCAGTTGAATTAGCCTCCTTTTATTTTTAACGTTTCTCCTTCGTCTATTTGCTAACACAGGTCGGTGTAACCAAGGAAACACAGACACTTCTGTAATGAGACGGAAACCCGAAACTATTTAGATATTTTCAATACTGGACGTTAACATGGGAACAGAGTGGTTACCTTACGAGATTTTCCAGATCCTGAGAAGAGCGCGATATCGACAAAAGATGAAAAATAAAGAACATGCGTGGACGAGACTCCCTTTAGAGCAGAAGACAAAGAGCAACGCGGTAAATAGCTACTGTTTCAAAAGTACACAACGATTTGTGAACCACGAGATAAGTGCTTCTCTGAAACGTATTATGTTTGCTCTTTTAAAGGAATGTCGAAACCGAAATTGGTTTTGGGTTTGTGGTAACGCCCTCATTTTTCCCCGGCCTCAAAAATGCCCTTATCAAAATCACGATAATTAGCTGCATCGTGTTCAGGAAAAAAATCCGAAGAAAATTAAATACTTAACTACTAAAAGACTAGCAGCTAGAGCAATATCACTTTAAAAAATAACGAAACAGAAGCAGAAGCTGTGGTGTAAAGGTGGTGTGTGTGTGTGTGTGTGTGGGGGGGTATTGTTGATGATGGTGTCATTTGTAAATAAATAAAATATTTAGTTGTTATTAGTAATTCGAGATAAGGACATTTACGACTATATTTTTCATGCTGATTTAAGTAAGATCTATATTTGACAGGGGAAAAGTTTCCCTGCAGCGCTTCACTCGACATTTTAAATCATGGCTGCACGCATTTAGTGTTTTACACGAAATTCAGAAAAGAACTAAGAGTAGGTTAATTTTCCTTTTGTTCCTGTTCAGTGTAAACAAAAAAAGGTCGTCTTCTGTCGAAATCAATGATGGAGAAACACCGAGAGTATGAGTTATATTACCTTCTGCGAGGGAAGCGGATAGCCAAGTGGTTAATGAGAATGCTGGCCTCCAGGCTAGAAGGAGCAGGCAGCCTGGCTCGGTATCTCAATGCCGCAGCACTCACTTCCTGATGCAGTTCACCCAGCCGCGAATGGGTAGGTCAACGTAAGCCCACGGGTTAGGGAAGGTAAGGAAGCTATAGGGAGAAGAGACGGGCAGAGACCTCACCATGCTTGTCCACAGAAAAGTGGGGGTCTTAATCGCCCCACTCGCCTACGACCGGGTTAAAACAGGTCGCGGGACATAGCCTGTCCATGTTTTGTGAGACACGTAGGCCAGCTAGTGTGCAAGCCGTACGCACTTCAAGGTGTTGAACATGTGTCGGCCAATTGCTGCCTAAGTCATACGCACTTCAAGCTGCTGAACTGCAATACTGGTCTCACGTGGGTCGACTGAGCCAGCTGAATACAGCATCGAAGAAACGAGGCAGCTTTCCTTTACAGAGACATCATCGGAATTTGGCGTAGAGGTTTCTCCAGATACTTCTCAACCGCAGTGCAGCGAGAATGTTTGCCTGTGCAGAAAATCGGATTCCATTTTCATGAAATACAATCCACATAAATCCACCGTAGGAGATACTCTGTTGTGTTTGAACAAGCAGCATTTACTGTCGAATACATGGCTTGGTTTTATTTCGCAGCCAGTTCTGAAAGGGGGGGGGGGCGACGGAGCGGTGGGGCGGAACCGGAAAATCAAGTAAGACCGAATCAAGACAGAGAAAAAAAGAGGAACGTTTCTCTGCTATAGAGGCTCTAGACGTATTCTGTCTCACTTTATGTAATCTTTTAGCATTCAGCGTGTTGTTAGGCGCGTGCGTGACAAGGTTCTTGAGCGTGAGTATGTGTATGTGTATGTGTATGTGTATGTGTATGTGTATGTGTATGTGTATGTGTATGTGTATGTGTATGTGTGTGTGTGTATGTGTATGTGTATGTGTATGTGTACTTGGGGGCACAGGTGCATATGCATGCGTTTGCCCTCGCGCGCGTGTGTGGAAGAGAGAGGAATAAACGCAGGAAGAAAGTGGAATTAAAGACTGAGAGTCGAGAAAGGGTGGAAGTTTGTGGGAGTTGACGTGCGGTTTTCAGCGAACGAGCACGTGCGGCTGTGCAGTTTACAAGTTTGCCCTTATTCTTATCTGCACAGCGTGTGCAAATAAGCGAAAACTTGCTTTTTATTCAGCAACTCAAGGACCTCCATGCGATCCGTAGCAGAGCTAGGATGCCAAGTGCTTTCCATTCCTTGATTCCAGCTTTTCCTTTGCCTTCCTTTCCTCCGTCCGCCTTCCAGTGTGTCTACCAAAATGGTCTCAGCGAGTGTATCACGACGTGCTGTGTGGCCGAACCCTGCCAGCTTCCTTTTCTTGACTGTGGCGAGGAGAGGCTTCTGGGGACCAGCCGGTCTGTCTACTTTGTTGCAGATACCGAAGTTTGTTTTGTGTTCCGTCGAGGAGAATCTCAGGATCTTGTGGAAGCATTCAGTCTCAAAATCTCAGCCGCAAAAGCCAGAACTACAGTACAACGAAACCCGAAACCACAGGCTGGTTCGATACCCGTGTGCCGCTGCACACTCCACCTCCACCCCCACCTCTAACTCCACCTCCACCTAGCTCAGAACGGGTTTCTGACCGCATGAGTTCGGGAAAGTAAGGCTTCAAGGGTGAGGAGATGGACAAATTCAGGATGCTGCCGCACAGAAAAGTGGGGGTCTCAAACACTCCTACTTCCCTACGTGTACAGGATCACAGGATATGTTTTAACTTCTTCCTAGTATCTATTGCCTCCCCTGTAGACAGAACCATATTTGCACAGCTGTTCTGAGTAATGTCTTTGCCTCTTTGTATTTGCTTAATTAAATCAGTTGTTTCTTTTCAGGATGTGTATTCAAGGTGTGCTGCCTTGTGTTGATCTTCCGGGTAGATGCAGAGGTATAAAGGGTGCCGTTCATCCTGACAGAAGACCTGACGCCTGGCCTGGATTCTTTTCTGACCCTTTTTTTTTGTTTCTCAGACCGAAAACCGAAAAATGTTCCCACTGCTCAGGCTCCTTCTGTAACGGTTGTTACCTACGTTTTGGGCACCACTTTTAAAAAGTTAGTCAGCTGCCCAGAAACCATAGAAACAAGAGAAGACGTATTCCCAGCCGAGCTTCAGGACGAAATTTGTGAAGTGCCAAGATGACTGGTGCAGTCCTGTCATTAATTGTAGCGTCGATGACCACGCTGGTGGCGACATCACTAGCGAGGCAAGTCTCTCTCTCTTTCTCTGGGCTATCTCTGTTTTGATAGTATTTGAAACTATTAAGTGTTTATTTTGCACATTCATATCAGAGACTCGACTTTAATGGTTAAAGAGACATTTGATAGTGCATGACAGAAAGGGTATTTACTAAACAATGGAACATATAAACAAGCTCTATATAAATTTTTATCAATGTAGAACTGTTATTGTTTGGCTGTGTACTTAACGATGTGACAGCTTCGTCAAGCCTACGACCGCCAGCAATGTTAGTTTTGCTAGTGCTAGCGAGGAGGCTGTCACACCTCACTGACAGTTTATAGAAATGTTACAGCCCGGGCCCGGTGACCTATCGAGTGACCTTTTCCACCCGGGTGAGACCAGGTGTTTCGTTGCCAGTTAGTGTGCACCTGCTTCGTGCGGGAGACACCGCTAATGTGTTCGTCACTCTGCGCAACTCCATCAGCAAGGCTGTGGTGGCCTCGGCACCATCGGAGCTTGTCTCTGGGGGAGGTAGGCAGACTGGGGTCTTTCCTCCCTTGTTCATTACAGTCCCCCTTTGAATTCATCGTCTGCTTACACTTAATCATGCTTATGTTCTCACGCGTCCTCCCAGTCATACGAATCTGAATCTGATCGCGTTCACCTCCTTCTTCCATACACTCTGGGGTATACACACATACCCACACACGCACATACACACACACATACACACATACATACACCTGTGTCTACCTAGCACACGCACTTAAGTATAAACTCTTGCACTCACACTCACAGACCTACATAAGAAATGCATTGCCACACGACCATCAAAAACACATGTAAGATGTTTTTAAAAAAAAAGGATTCAGGCAAATTATTTCAGCCAGAAATAACTCACATAAAGAAGCGACGTTCGTGTTTCGCTGTGACGTCTCTTGTGTTCAGTTTCATTCTTGATCCGCCTGGGTTTCACTTGGTACTTGTAGCAGTCAATTTTGAACTCACTTCCGTTTCAGATACACCCTACGCCATTTATCTGATGGTGAGTATTATCCCTCTTATACGCGGATGCTCAAATCCACCCTGAGAAATCAGCAGCTTTGACGAATGACACCCCGTGCTTTTTGTTGCTACAGAGATAGAGAGGAAAGTGGGAGGGAGTGAGGAAGTTGGGGGGGGGGGAGAGATATGTACAAAATAACGATCTAGAATCAGGTATGATGTTCCCATCTGTGTGCCTGAAAATGACTCGAATTCAGATTTTGATGTTCCACAAACGCTGACACACACACTGTGTGTCAAATATTCTTTTCATTATCCTGCGTTGGTCTATGTCATTGAGGAACGTTTCGATTAACGCTCAATGAGGATGTTAACTTTTTTTTTTCTCTTGTACGTACCAGACCCGGACATTGCTATTAGACGCAGTAGATTGAAAAACACATGAATCAATCCATAGGTCCCGACAGAGCTTAGGAGCCCAAACGGCACATCTACCCCCACGTACGAGGTTCGTGTGAAGGCGATTGGTCACGTGACGTTCGACCAAACTGCCGAAGTATCCTTGGAAGACAAAAGCTTCTCCATTTTCATACAGACAGATAAAGCTATCTACAAGCCAGGGGAGACAGGTAAGCGTCAGCGCAGAAATTTAGATAGTGAAGGAACCAAGAAAGGTGGCAGACGTAAAAGAACCGAGGAAGGAGAACCACGAGTAGGGGTGGGGGTGGGGGTGTGGAAAGAATTAAATTGACAGCGAGGTTGCACGAGCTTTTTTCTGTCCCGTAAAGAGATTTAAGAAAAGATTTCAGAGAAAAAAATAGCTGTAATCCACCTTGCATACGCTGCCTTTAACTTTACGCAGAAGAGGATATAATGCAGGACAGGAGTGCATGAGCGTTTATATCTGCACTTCCGTTCATAAAACTGGTCGCAAGACGCCTTCACCCTGTGTATTTTACATGCAACTTTGAGTATGAATACCAGATATGAAAGCTATGCAAGCCAACCCAGGGCTTTAAAGTTTCTTCTCCGTTCTAATTCATACATGCAAGTGCATCCCAGACCTACTCCCCCTTTCACGTTTTAGTGGGGGTGGGGGCAGGATTTTCTGCCGGCAAGCCACTTTCTTTCCCCCCTTTTTTCCTCCCACGAACACCTTTCGTCGCCCTCTCCGATTCCTCATTTGTCATGAGCCTTTGCTGCTGACTTGACATGAAGCAACTATCTCTTGGAATTCATGCTGCTTCTTTCATTTCTCAATCATGCTCGCACAAACGTATTAGCTGAGAGTTTTATAGTTTAAACTACGAAGAATGTTCTTCGAAGTTTTCTTCCCCTGCCTGAATCAGCCAATCGGACTGGAGCTTTTATGTGATCTTGGAAGAAAATGTACAGCTACGAAATGACTTTACGTAGATGAACTACTTTGTGTTTTTAAATGTTTTCAGTTTTGCTGCGAGCCCTGGCTATGAACCCCGATCTGTCCATTCTAAAGTCTCCTATGGATGTGCTTATTAAGGTAGTACTACAACAGCAGTTACATTTTAAATGACATAATGGCTACATTTTAAATGACATAATGAAGAACAGTATACACAGATGCCCAGTTACTACCAGCCTTTATGCAGATGAAAGGGTGCAATGAATTAGTACACTCAGTGTGTGAAAAAGATCCAGTAATGTACACAGTGACTGAGGGCCGTGAAACACGTGTCGTAATACTGAACACAGTGCTTGTCGCTGTGCAGGATCCAAGCGGTAACATCATACGTCAGTGGAAGAATGTGGACGGTGGCGAGCCAGGTGTGGTACAGCTGAGCATGCCCACCTCCACTCACCCTCCCCTGGGAAGCTGGACGATAGAAGCTGCCCTGCTAGTGAGTTTCACGATGCACAACCACTATGCAAACGCAACCCTGGAAAAAGATTTTAAAAAAAAAGTTTGGTGCAGCCAATGAAATGGTCATGTAGTCATGGATGATTTTTTTTACAGTACTTAATTAATAATGAAATAATTTTCAGGAACGTTGGTATGAGCAGGTCATGTGTATATAGTTGAGAAAGGCAAACAGTGTCGTGTGACCTGTTTTTAGGAGAGAGGGAATTTTTGAGACCTCAAATGTTCTGCTTTCCATAAATGTATCCCACACATGTATTCTGTGCTGATACATGTGTAGCTGTGAACGATTGAGTTTTCAACAATTTCGACGCGACTGCAAAGAGCGAAATCATTTTATGTTCCTGAAAGGAAAGTCTCCTTTCGTTAATGAAACAGAAAGGATCAAGGAAAGAAAGGTAGAGGGTGGGTGTTTGGCTGTTTTGTTCCGCCGCAAAAGCGGTGAATTTCAGGACGGTGTTGCTTAAACAGAGTTAACGTGCCACCACACGTGGGACTGCTGTCGCAACACAGGCTTCAGTCCCACCCAGTCACATTATACTGACACCGGGCCAACCAGTCCTAGTACTGTTCTCTGTAGTGCCAGGCGTCTGGCAGGGCAGCTAGATTGGAAAATTTTTAAGTCTTAGGTATGAAACAGACGGGGCGCGAACCACCGACCTCCCGCCTAGGAAGCAGACGCCTTAACAGAAGAGAAGGAGAAAAGAAACAAGTTACAAAAGAGGGAAGAATGGAAAATGAATCTGGACCAGTGGATGAGCACATAAGTGTATGGGGGATGGAAGGACAGAATACTGAGCGTAAAGACCTAAATGGAATGAGCAGAATGGATAACGAAAATAGATTTATGTATACAAAGTCAAAATAATTTGCATTGTTTTTCAGGGCCACAAAGAAGTAAAATCATTCTCAATCGACAAGTACGGTAAGTACAGCATAAGGGTGATAAGATCTTCAACAAGTGTATTTTTTTTCACAAAGCTTTCTCTTACAACGTCATAAAATTTATGGAGTGTAGACTTTCTAAATATTCGCATGCTCCGTGGTGTCGCGTTGTGTTACGTGTGGTGTTTTAATTCCAGTCTTGCCAAAGTTTGAAACAAACTTACGAGTGCCCAGCAAGGTTCTGACGTCAGCCGGCATCAGTGGAACAGTCAGTGCTAAGTACGACCCTTTTGACGCAAGATATTAGTTCCATGTGCAAGTTAAGTTATCCCCCCTGGGTACCTTAAACCAAGCCAAATTAAACATCTTGCTGGAAGAGGACGTTGTACATGGGCTATTTTCCAGAAGTATAAAATGTTTATGTTTGCTAGTAACGAACTTCTGCTAAGCAATATTAGTAGCAAGACTTAAATTTCTGGCAGGTGTACTCTACCGGATTCAGGGCTGGCACCCGCCCCAGTTTGTTTATGTTGCTGGAAATCGTACGTTAGAAGCGATGTTTATACACCACTGTTATTACTTTTGTTTTGCTTGCTACACACACAGTCAAGGCACTTCATAAAGATTTTAATACCAGAAGGAGCAGAAAAATAGTCCGTTTTAAATTGAGATTTACGAGAAAGAGCTTTCTTATATTTTAGTGAACGCACATTATATTTTCAGATACACGTTTGGGAAGCCCCTGGCGAATGCCGATGTAACCATTACTATCAAGATACAGAACACAGCAGCCGCGTCAAACGTCAAATCTTCTGGCAAGGTCTGTTACAGAAGCATGACGCCGAGACATTCAAGTGCCCCCAGAAAGTCCACACGCTAATCAAACACCCATACATAACCGATAAGCTCAAACCCTCATCAATACCTGCAAGAGACTTGATCCTCAAGAGTTTCAACAGAGATTAAACACTAAAATTAATTTTTAGTTGTACTTATTAAAACGTATATAGTTTACTTTATAGGATAACTTTTGAAATCTACATGGCTCCAAACAGGGAACACTGTGTCACAGTACTCCAGACTGACCACCTTACAGGCTCAAATTAATAAATTACCTTATGGTAGGAGAAAGTATAACCACTAAGTTATGTATAGCACAGTACACGCAAGCGATATGGCACACCCGGACAACTTCAGCTTAAGAAAACAGAAGCCCAAAATGTGTCTTGCCTAAGTTTTGTAGCGGGACTTGCTTAGATTCAAAACACATTTCCGTGGTTTCGAAATAGTTTCGAAGAACACTATGATGGTGCCGATGATAACTAATTAACTAAATAAACAAATGAATGGATGAATCTACATATCTATGTTACATTATGCTTATATAAAATATATACGGACCAAAACTAGATAAATGGTTATGTAAACAGTACAATGTTTGAAATTGTGAGGCCTTTGTAATCAGGAATATAAATGGCGTTTAAGAACGTATAAGTTTTCTTCTGCGTATGCAGCTAAACGCAAACGGCGAGTTTCAATTCTCTTTCACCAACGGACAACTTCTGGACCTGGCCAGCAAATCCTTATATAGAAGGTCTCTGGACAGAGCACAGGCTGTGGTCAGCGCCCGTGTGACAGACCCATCCACTGGCAGGAAGGCGGAAGACACTGAAATCGTTGGATTTGAAACAAACGAGGCAAAAGTGAAGTTTCTGCCCATCTCAGCCAACAGCTTCAAACCAGGTCTTCAATATACTGCTTATGTGAGTATTACTAGCTTTATCTTTGGCAAGGTCCATTCTTTCTTTCCAGAGTTCTTTCTTGTTATTTTAAGAACAGATGCTGCCAACTGATAAAGCCAACGTTTTCA
The DNA here is from genome assembly GCA_004794575.1 of Lanistes nyassanus. Taxonomy (NCBI): domain Eukaryota; kingdom Metazoa; phylum Mollusca; class Gastropoda; order Architaenioglossa; family Ampullariidae; genus Lanistes; species Lanistes nyassanus. The sequence goes on along the minus strand of SMGT01001546.1, from coordinate 56,506 downwards.
GGAATTTGTGGAAATTTAAGGCTTCCTTAACGAGAAGACTTCTTCATTATTCTAATGCACATGTTGAGTATTTTCAAAGCTGATCACCAGCGTGAAAAATACATTTATGATTTCTAGCTTTTGATCTCTGTGATTTCTTTTTCGTATAGTCTGGTGACAAATGACCAAATGATCATAAGCTGCTACATTCACATACACAGCAAAAGGTAAGGGTGTGTACTGAGGAATCCCACCTTGCCTGAAAATTTCTCTGTTTCAGCTCAGCGTTTCGAAATTCGACGATTCTCTGTTTTCAGCGAAAGAGAGTGTAGAAGTACAGCTGGAGATTAACACGATAAGTGAGAGAAAGACCGCGAGAAAACTTCGGCAGCTTCCAGCAAATGGACTTGTCCGATTAGACGAAATTTTTCCTGTGGATGCTGAGAGCGTTTCTATCAAGGTACTAACGGGGCCGAAACAAAAGAAAAAGTGTTTGAGGATTTTTTTCATATAGGCCAATCAACTATCTCTCTTGTGATGTGTAAAAGAAGTCTTATGTAGTCTTGCTTTTTCAGGCGATTACAGTTTTCGTGTTTTAGTATTGATCTGGTCATCTTTTGGTGCAAAGGTCAATTATGATACAAATATTATAATTTTGTAACCTTCACATTATGACTGTCAACCATTTTCGCCTGAGATTTAAAAAACAACTTTCTGCAGGTGACATTCAAAGGTACAACTGACACCAAGGCACTCACGAAAGCCTTTTCACCTAGCAACAACTTCGTGAAAGTTTTGATGCGGTCAATAAACCTGAAGGTGGGTATCTGTTGTCATACAGCCTGGTGTTAAGGACCAGTAAATAAAGAACAAATGAGAACCGAGCGCTTAAATTATCAAATTATCACTCCAACAGGAAGTACTTGAAACGCTCAACATAACCGTATGCAGACGCATGTGACCAAGGGAGCTTACCATACCCAAACACGTAGCAAAGAGAGGGTCGAAAGAAAGGAACTTGGCAGATCCTCAAAAAGATCTGTCCTGTTTTATAAAAGTGATGAACTGATAGTGTTGAAAACACGTATGTAAACGCTTGATAGTCTCGATGAACTCACTGTGTCGACGTACCGTGTTGTTAACCTTGACGAACTGATTGTGTTGCAAACGATACGGAGACATTGCTGAACAACGATGAATTCGCGGTGTTGAAGTGATGATTTCACCGTTGTGCTAATCAGTGATTATTGGAGAGACACTTATCCCATTTATGTTGATGCCAGTAATGACCGTGTCGATGCCTTGAAATGATGTGTGGTTATTGATGGTTCATACGAGTGCATTGAGGAGTTACTGGATAAATGAGTGTAAGAGTGGTGAAAGAGTGATACCGTGAGGGTGTGTTAAGGTTAAAAGAAGAAGGCAGAATCCTTTCTTAGAAAACTGCATGTCTCTCGTGTCTCGTGTTCATCGGGTTGTGGAAGTCGAGTGTAAGCGAACGCTCCCCACACCCTTGCTCGCCTGGTGTGTGAGTGGAGGGTGAGTGGAGGGTGAGTGGAGGGTGGGTGAGGGTGTGACACTGGCCTAAGCATTTCTCAGCAATAACAAATGAGGACATGCTATTCTGCAACTAATAGGTGATTACAGAAATTACACAGCTTTAAAGCGCTTTGAAATGATCGTTTTATGTAAATCGTCATTTACTTAAATGCTGCCCTTGTCAAAATGATTTTCGGTGAGCATCAAACACTGTTGGCGAAAAGACAGAGCTTAATTCTTTCTTCACTGCAAAGATTAGGTATGGCTTTTGAAAGACGAGTAACATCACAGTTTTTAAATTTCTCTCTGGAACTTTTCCAGCTTTACAAAATGCGCAACGGATCATCATACTGACATTGTATTCTATGTATGTTTATCACAGGTTGGGGACGATGCCGAATTTTCTGTATATGCCACAGAGAAAGTGAAAATGATAACATATCAGGTAAAAAAAAACCTTGGTCTACCTGTGGATGCAATATCTATGAAAGTGACCATTTTTATGTCATATAAACTAATGTATAGAAAACCGATTAAGCAGCTAATGCGGTCGTTATTCAGGGCTATGTTTCATAAGGGTTCGTATCTCCTATCCCCACGGAAAGGTGTGCATTAAACACACACACACACAAAACGTGCACAGGCGTTGCAACAGGTCTCGTGACCCGGATAGCTGAAACAAAAGTTTTTTTTCCGAACCCAGCCCTAGACAATCATGATCAAGACTAGAGTTACGTTAATTGTGATTCCTCAGTTGGCTAAAAATTCTCCTACCCTCTTGGTCAATGAGTTTGAACAATCTATCATTTCTAAAATGAGTGTGGCTTTACTTTTCAGGTGTATGCGAAAGGAATAATGGTTTATGAGTCAACCATGCAGTCGGTTCTTCAGCAAGGAGACGAACAGTTTTCAGTCTTGTTTTCAGTGGATGACGTCATGGCTCCCACCGCCCTTCTTCTGGTCTTTTACTTCCGGCCTGACGGGGAAGTTGTAGCCGACAGCATAGCGTTTAAAGTCTCCGGTACTTCGGACAATCCGGTGAGTACCGTGATTCCCTGAGGACAACGTGACAACGACTGGCTCTGTGAAACAGTACTCGGCAGTTATCAGCACTGACAGAATTCTCATTCTTCTTTTTTGCTTTTCCTAATTTTTTTCTCTTTCTCTCGTTCAGTAGCCACCTGATCTCTTTATACCTTCGTCTCTCTCTCTCTCTGTCTCTCTCTCCAGCTTTCTAGTTTTCTCTATCTTTAATTCTCGCTCTCATCACTTTCTCTGTCTCTAAAGCGTAAGTCCAAAATTAAGTTTGTGAAATATTTTCAGAGTATAATTTTTAATTTCACGGAAGAAAAGAACGCTTTCTTTATAACTTGAAAAAAAGGCTTTTATGAAGAGTCAAATCCTGGAATTTTCTCTTGTAATCTTTACTCTTCACAGCAAACGTGCGAAGTAACGACATGCAAAGGACAATGATAAATAGATCACGTGTAACAGAGGGCTATATGGCAACATTTATTAAAAAAAACGTAAAAAGTTATGCGTTCACGCAACTAAATAACGCTCGTATGTCCCGCTTATGCGAGTTATGGGCTGCGTTTCGTCTTTTTAGCTTTTTTTCTTCTTTTCACTTCTGCATATATGGTGGTCCTTTGGAGCCGTTTAAAATTAGTTTCGGTTACTGTAACACGCATCGACGGATTGTTCTCAGATAAGCGTACAGTATTCTGCAGACAAGGTAAAATCGGGGGAGGACGTGTCCCTAGTAATCAACGCTAAGCCTGAGTCCTATGTCTTCCTACTTGCCGTGGACAAAAGTGTTCAATTGCTGAAAAGTGGAAACGATATCACACAGGAAAATGTAAGTATCAAAGAGTTTGCTGCTAACAAATCGAGCTAAGCCAAGGCAAAGCAAAGCTTATTTTTAACCCCAGATGTGCATGCGGAATTTAAAATAACAGCTGTGTGGTGCTCATACTGCGCAAACAGCGTTTACTCAAAGATGTTACGTGCGTATTGATCGCATATCTGCCGATTTTGATACACGGTTATGGTCTTTGGATAATGTCATATTCTGGCGTAGTGTCGCTAATTATTGTTTAGGATGCTAGTGAGTGCTTGTATCCTATTTGGGGGAGGTATGTGCGATTAATTACATGTAAAAATAGTAAAGCCAGGGTCTTGGTGATATGCAGACCTGTCTGAAATATGTGTGGTCAAAAATATTTCGGTTAAAAATTTCCCGGCGCTCTATTTTTCCTTCGAAAATTGTTCAGGCAACCAGTTTACTGTAATGTACAATTAATGACACTAAAAACACTAAAGACAATCCATTGAATGACCTGCTCATATTTTTCTTAGATGCTTTGTCCGTCAGTTTCTCTATTTGAATTTGTGCTGGGTTCGCAACAGATCACAGAGGAGCTGGTTTCGTATGACTATGGTAGTGAATACCGAGACCTCTGGCAGTACACACCCATCAGTGGCTGGCCGCACTCCGTCAAAGGATCCGACGCTCAAAGTATTTTTAAGGTCAGTTACATCTCTGTTCTGAGAGTGCAGCTGTCAGATGAAGTTTACAAATTAATTTGGGGTGGGTTTAGGGGGAGGCTTATTGAGAGAAGGGAAGTTGCAGATAGCAGTAACCATGGTAATATAAGAGAGGTAAGACCGTTTCAATGAACTGAAATTCCCTTTTTAGTTTTACAACCGCACGATTGCGCGTGGACGTACAGTTTGACACGGACGAAGCGCAACAGAAGCCGTTTGATTTCATTGGCAGAGTCAATAATATTTAGACCAACTTTACGAACCTTTGACTAGCGAACCCGCAAATCATTTCGGGAATTCATAAGCCTTTTGTGTTTGGAAAGAATCCTCAGAAAACATCATCCTCAAAACAAGCCTGTTACACTGCTCTGTCCTAAGGACGATTCGACTCCCAGACCGGCACAGATTCCTAGAAGCCATATAAGAGAAATACATATTTTCCATTTTCCATATAAGAGAAATACATATTTTCCATTTTCCATATAAGAGAAATACATATTTTCCATTTTCCATATAAGAGAAATACATATTTTCCATTTTCCAGAATAGTTTTATTTTTTTGCGGCAGGTACCAGACTTTAAGCAAACGAATTAATAGTTTCATGTTTAGAATTTTACAGAACCACGGAGCGCATAAATTTTGCGATTTGTAACAGGTGAGCTGGAAAAGAAAACGGACGGGGGTTGAGGGGGGTTGCTATGAGAATGTTTCCAAGGTGTGGTGAGGGAGCAAACGTGAACCCTTGATGTCATATACCGATGTCACAAGTGCTGACGATTCCAACAAAATATGAGTTACTGTCAGCCTTCTACCCCATATCAGGCATTGTTCCTCATATCATTTCGATTATTCTGCTACTAACCACCATTATCCAAGTTTCACCAACAATACCAGCCCCTATCCCAATCCCCAGTAGGTAAAAGCTCCAAGTCACTGGAGCCAATAAAATGCCGAGCTCTGCTTTGGAGGTCTTTGCATTGGCTAGGGGAGAAAGAAAGAGGGGGATGCTTCGGGAGGAGTAGAGGGGCTAGCGGAAGGGTAAGGGGTTTGGGTGGGGGTTAGGAGAGGAGTTAGGGGAGGGATGGGGAGACGGTAAGAGACTCTAAGAGATTACCACATTTTGTGCAAGACTGTATTTGATTGGCTCCAGTAAATCGGGCTCTTTCAAGCTCCCCGCCAGACCTTATAATCATGCTGAAAAAAAAGAGATGCTATTTTCGATTTCTTTTCCTTAAAAACACGTAATGAACATTGTTTAAAAATTTTCAGGATACAAATGTGCATCTGCTGACTGATGGTGTCTTGTACCCAAAACCACTTACAAATATTGGGTAAGAAATGTGATGTTCTTGGGGGGTTATTTTATTGTCTTTTCTTATAACGTTACAGCACGCAGGTCAAAACCACATACAGGAAACGAGAACTTGAATTCGATTTATGGATGAAGAAATCGATGTATGTACGCTTCAGTGTCACAAAGTAAACAAAAAATTTGTAATTTGAAATGTTTTGTCATACACCAGCGTTCAGCCCACTCACCAAGCGACCAAGGGCGTGTGGGGCGTGTTCGTCTTGCTTCCGACTCCTCACAAACACAAACACAAGACACAAGACGATGTAGTTTTCCTGAAAAGGATCCGGTCTTATTTATTAACTACACGGTCGCAATCGCTCCCTGATACACACGCACTTAACAATCGTTACGTACACAGTGGCTTCCAACTAAAATCCCACAATCCGCAGCGCGTGTACACAAACTATCTTACTACCCTCTCTAAGCTCTTCTCGCTCTCATCTGTCGAAAAATGTCACTATCCAATCGCGGCTCCTCTGCTCACATTTTTACACAAAAATTCTAATCTTCACATCAATCTTTCTAGTCGCTTATTGTTCTTAAAGTCCCTGGTTCTCCTTCTCTTTAAGTGTTTTCACACATACAAGAGTAATTATCCACAAATGGCTTAAAAGTGTTGTCACACAGACTTAATATCAAAAGTAATTATCCACCAAGGGTTTCAAAGCATTTTCACATAGACTTACTATCAAAAGCAATGAACCACAAAGGGTTTCAAAGTATTGTCACACAGACCTACTATCAAAAGTAAATATCTACAAAGGATTTCAAAGTGTTGTAACACAGACTTGTTGTAAAGATCTACATCGTTCTAAATTTAGCGCTTTGTCATCGCTCAGGGTAGTCAAACAAGTGTACTCACTAACGCGTCTGTAGTTACATGGTACGTTTCCGTGACATGTTTATTGCACAGTAACTTCTTGATAATATCCGTATTTAAAACAGCTCAAATAGTATACAGAATTCGAACCAACCTGGTACGTGTTGAGATTTTGTGGGTTATAGATCTATCTGGGAATGGGTTCCTGACCCATGGGTAAAGCAGCGCTGATAAGGAGATGCGGACCCCTTCCCCTTCCCTCATCACGATGTTGATTCAAAGAAAAGTGGTGGTCTCAACCCCCCCCCCCCCAGCTCAAAAACTGGTCCGGGACAACTTTCCTGCATCATCATTCAAAAGACGCATGGCAGTTGAAAGTGCGTCACCGAAGACAGTTTTAAGATAGAAAAATGTACATCTGACTTTATTGACCCATATAACAAGCATAACCAATGCATTTCAATTGTTTCAGGGGTTTTCCTCTAATACTTCGGGCACTCGAATGTCCATATGGAGAGCATACGGGAGGTCGTGATTGTTTCACTTCGTTGTCGTCTCAAAACCGAGTGCTGGGAAGAGGGCACGAGGAAGCTATCGAAATTGAAGAAAAGGTGGAGAAAATTCGCACATTGTTCCCCGAGAGATGGCTGTGGGATATGGTCTTCGTTGGGTGCGTGACTCGATGTTCTGCGAAAAAAACCCCCAGCAATTTACTTTCCATCTCTGACAATTTAAAAATGAGAATTTTTAAAGGCAGCATGTATAATGATTATCAATCCACTGTTTCCAAAACAATCTAATTTTCCAAATTTGTTTGAATAATTTATTGTTCTATTTCGGTCTTATAGGAGCAACTATAAATATGTAGGTTTAAATGTAGTTAATTAGTATTCATCCATCTGTCCATCCATCCCGCTAGTCAAAGATCTTGCATATATATATATTTTACAAAACGTTAAGCAACACATGCTTAAATAATCACTAACAGCAATGAACAAAATTTAGCTGCAGATGTACATATGTGGATTTGATGGTCGTGTCATCAACCAAATAAACGCAATCAGGTAAGTGAAATCAGTTTCGATTTTCAGCAAATTGACGAACAAATCAAACAACTGTCAAAAATGCACATGCAGAGACGTATCGGTGTCGAAACAAAGGTCAAGATAACCTACGTTTCCACCGGGGGTATTCACAGAAGGAGGAAACATACAGAGGACGAAAAACAATAGTGGTTCACCCGGCATAAGAAAATTACTCATGGAGACAGGTTTCACTGTTAAAAGTAATAGCAAACTACAATACACTCACATTCAATCAAATACACACACTGCTTAAGAGCAAAAGCATACAAAACTAGCCGCACATACCACCCACACCCCCTCACACCCCCACACCCCCACATTTCCTATTCTTTTGTTTTTGTCTCCCTCGCATACACACTAGCCATTTCAAGAGCACACACTACACTCATGTGCACGTCTGCTTTAGCACACTGCGCTGAGCAATATTTGCTAATTTAAAATTAACCAATCTGCTTTTGTTTTAGCCAGAGAACAGTTTCTGACGTTTACTGGCACTAGGGCGTCTTATGCAACAAGGAGGCAGCGCCACCCTGCGCTCAGCCGCAAACCTATCTCTCACGAAAATAGGAGGAAACCCCCCTCCCCCGCACTTCCTCCCTATCCGACGGACTGCATAGTTGTTCGTGTCTAGGGGTCTCTTCTCGTCTGAGTTTGTTGAGTGGAAACTTACTGTTTAATGACCAGAGTTTTAATAGTGGACGGCAGTGGGACGGTGGCAGTACTTTAATGGCAGATTTCAGATTTGAAGAATGTTTTAAGTATTCTGTAGTTTGTGGACATCTGTGTTGTGCTTAGTTCCTCAAACCAGTCTCGGATATAATGATCTTGTAGGCATCTGTCATTTTTTTTCTGCACTCTGGTTTAACCATAGGCCATTTAATCCGAGTTCTTGGAGTGCTGATTTTATTGAGTGAACAAAATCTGAGTGAAGCATTTCTTTTCGTACAGGGTAAGTAGTATCTATAAAAAGAGCTTGACAATTGGCCATGATGATTTGCACCGACAAGTTTAAACCAGAAACAAGGCATTCTACTCTTAACATGTAGGCTAAAAGAGAACCGACCGCATTCTCCAACTACCATACAGGACAGGGTTGATTTCTTCGTGTTGAACAATATCTCATAGAATCTTAATTGTAATTGTGTACATAGGTCAGTGACACATGGTGCCCAGACATCACAACCATACATAAAGATGAGCAGAACCATTCTATCAATAAACTCAGTTTGTAGGTTTGGTGCGTTTTCATTATGCAACAGACCCAACTTGACACGTTTTCACCAGTACGGTATACACAATGTCAAACGTGTGTTGCTTAATTTTTTGTGAAAAGTATTTCTTTTCAGGTATATCTACAAATATGTATTAATGTTCAGGCAAAATGGAGGTTTTTTAAAAATTTATGTAAGATGTAGACAGGTGAGCAATAGCTGTTCGTTGCCTCCCTTACTGTTCGTGTGAAGCGTTCAGAGTAACACTTTTCGTCCTGTCACCAGATCCAACGGAGTTATTGTGAAACAGGTAACGGCTCCTGACACAATCACTACCTGGCTGACCACAGCTTTTGCTGTACATCCTCAGTACGGACTCTCCGTCACTCCTAAGGCTGCACAGGTCAGTTGACAGCTAATCTAGGGCCTGACCAGGGCAATTTATTCCCTTGTTTGTGTACACGTGTATTCTCATGTTTCTATACACAAGTATTAGCACGTTTCCCACGTTTGTTACACATGCATTCCCACATTAGTATACACGTGTATTCTCACGTTTGTACACACGCGTATTCCCACTTGTATACACATTTAGTCCCACGTTTGCATACACGAGTATTATGTGTGTACACATGTATTATCACGTTTGTATACACTTGTATTTCCACGTTTGTAAACTTTGTATAAACATATATTCCCACGTTTGTATACACATGCATTCCCATGTTTGTATGCGTATTCCTTTATTACTCATACGCACGTATTTCCACGCTTTTGTTTACATGTATTCCAGTATATGTACACACGTGCAGTCCCAAATTTGTTTACACTTATATTTTTACGTTTCAATCCACATATTCCCACGTTTGTATGCACGTGTACCACAATTGTACACGCATGTATTCCCACGTATGTGTGCACATATATTTTTATGTTTTTATACCCACGTATTCCCACGGTTGTATGCACACGTATTCCCACGTTTGTATGCCCGCGTATTTCCACGTTTTTATTCCCACGTTCGTATGCACACACATTCCCCTGTTTGTGTACATACGGAGTCCATGTTTGTATACGTATGTATTCACTGCTCATAAATGTACCTTTGAGGTCCATGCAGCATGTGGAATTTATTATCATTATATATTGTGTATTACGCAGAGGCAATTAATATAAAAGGCTCTGTATATCAAAACAATATCTCGTCCACATGAAGTGCTTTTTTCCTAAGCCTGGCTTTTTTTTTTTGCTGCTTAACGTCTCGTCGCAAACTAGGTGCACATCAGGATCGTCTTACGTCCGTCGATATCCGGCTTTTACATTATGCAAAACAGGGCCTAACATAGAAATAACAGGGATAGAAGAATGCTTAAAAATACTCACCTAAATAAAAAGCAAATCGCGAAAAAGGACAGCTACTAAGCTTTACAAAATTAAGTTAGGACAAAAAGCCAAACGAAACTGAAGTATTACGTTTTAATAAACCTTTCAGAGAAGAGTAATGTTAGGATTTAAATATGAAACAACTATGTACAAACTACTGCCAGGGCTTTTGTTAGTGATACATTTTCCAGTACGATATGATTTCTAGTTTCAACGTTCAAAAGTAATTTCAGTTCTTGTTGCAACCAGCTAAAACATGGTAACCTTTCAAAAAGTAGAAACAAGTTCTGTCTTCGGAATGTATCAACGTTCAACCCCTCAAGGATCACGTGCCATACCCGGGGAGGTCAACTGTACTTTTACGCGAAGCGTGCGAATGGTCAACTTAGTCAAATAGAAGGATGTGATGTGCATGGCTGGCAAGCTTCTTGAAGGGCCAAACATCAAAACTGTTCTCCTTAGAGTTGATGGTTGACGAAGTGCTTGTTTGTACTGCACTTGCGAGTAGGCAAAACAACGACTTCCTGTATCTGAGGGATTTTTCCATTGCAGCTGACCACTTTCCAAGATGTGTTCGTCAGTGTGGACTTGCCTTACTCCGTCATCCGCGGAGAAGACATCTGTCTCAAAACATTCGCGTTCAACTACTACAGCGGACCTCTACAGGTGAACTTTCGTTTTGCATTTTAAAGTCTTTAGGTGTGTATTATGTCTCCCACAAAACCTCATCGAAAGAATGGCTTAGCACTGTGCTGGCATCAGTTCAACTTCTCAATTTTCTCTTAAGGCATTTCTAACATTAAAATAACATCTTTTTATTAACTGCAGTGTAACTTAAAAAAACCTTGTGTAGTAATATCATTTTCATGTAGTATTTTTAGTTTTTCAAATCCTCTCTTGCATCACAGCCGTATAAAAACATTTTAAAAATAAAAATAAAATCATAGGACGTTACGGTAAATAATCTCTGGCGACTGTTCAGGTTTTGTTTTAATAACTGTTTTCTCTCACAAGATGCGGATGACTCTGGGACAGACAGATGGCATTAACAGCGTCGTTCTACAGCCTAATGCCAATAACCCCGCACAGTTGACAGAAACACGCCGTGAAGTTAGCGTCACCCATGATCTTGGTCTGGTAAGAATTTTTCTTGTTTCTTCTCGAGTGCAAGTCAGTTTTTTTATATTAAACGTTCCAGCAAGAAATAACTATGGGGAAGTGGTGTAAATGGAAAATGTTTTACCGCGAAAAACGTCTTTTTGGTATCATTGCCTTGCAGATAAAGAAAAGATGTATAGAGAAAGAATTTTTTATATCGTTCGACAGCGAAAATATTACATGATTCAGAAGGTGTTAGATAGTTCCTAATAGCAAATTATATTGAGACAAGCTATCCTGTCTACTAGCGATGGAATGTGTGTCGCCAAATCAAAAAATGCTGAGTCAGTTTCTAACGATCAACAAAACACTTGGCGGTGATCTACCACAGGTAAAGTAGGAAAGATAAAAGATTACTTTTTCTTCCAAAAAGTACCAGTTCCAAAAAATGGCCGAGGAATTTCAGCTTCATCATTTCCTTGAAATCCTTTACAAATTTGCGAGGGTAACTCTGTCACAGGTAGGGATCAACGAGGTGCAGGAGACGGAGTTTTGTTTCACCCCTACAAAGGTAGGCAAGCTGCCCATCCGTGTCAATCTCACCACATCTATTCCGGGTGATGGCGTCGAACACCTACTGCTCGTAGAGGTGACATGTTTGACATTTATACTTTAATACTTTTTTTCTTACTTCCTTCCTTAGTTTCTAATTTCAATCCAAATTGCTGGGCTATGTTAGTCTGTGCATACTGTTCATTTTATTGACATGCATGGGCGGAATCCCCATTTGTAGTCTCATTCTCAGTGTTTGAATATCTCCAAAGAATTTTGCACATTGCCTTTGTGTACCCGTCTGCATCGTTTTGCAAGCTGTGTTTGTCTCACTACTCTTGTGTTTGTTGCTGTATGTCCACAGCGTTTTGCATATTGTGTTTATGTTTGTTGCTATATTTCCACAGCGTTTTGCATATTGTGTTTGTGTTTGTCGCTATATTTCCAAAGTGTTTCGCATATTGTGTTTATGTTCGTGAGAGTCCTTGCCTTTGTCTTCAAGTGACACTCGCATGTCTTACTTGCTGACTCTTCTGTCGTTCAGCCCGAGGGTTCGCGGGAAGTGCAGACCACAACAGTTATTCTTGACGCCAGGCCAAACGTTTTGTTTTCTCAAACTGTTCCCCTGACCTTCCCGTCAGGAGTGGTGCAAGGGTCACAGGTCATCACTGTCAGCGTGTCAGGTTGGTCACAACAAGCCACGCCTGAGACATTTGAAGACTTACAACAACCAGCATGCAATACCCAGATGCATTTTATATCCTTACCCACTGGAAGCTTTTTAAATAATTCTTTGTTTAGTTCGTAGTGTGGATTTTACGTATGACACCACACTGTGAAAACCTTGAAGATTTATTTCTTAAAATGTGCCATAAATTAAAAAAACCCCACTAAATATAGAGTGAAAGCTTTTCAACATTCACGCAAAAAACAAACAACAACAAAAAATAATGCTGAATTCAACATGACTGCAAAGACCGTTTAAAAAAAATTTTCTTATTGTAAGAGAAATGAACTGTGCTACTTCAGTTTGGTTACATGTGATTTCATAGGTGCACTACTTGTACTCATTCACGGACGTGCACATATACACATACACACACATACACACACATATACGCATATACACACACATACACAGGGGCGCACACACATAAACAGGCGCACGTGCTCAGGCGGGCAGAGTCGACATGAGCAGATACAGTTAATCGTAGCTAGCAAATCTGTTCTTATTCATACTTGCGCTGTTTTAGGCGATGCATGTGTTGTTCCTATATTGAAGATCAAAAATCTATGGCAGGGAACCTCCTGGTGCCCGTAATATCAAACCTGGACAACCTTCTCCGTATGCCCTATGGATGTGGCGAACAGAACATGATCTACTTCGCTCCCAATGTATTTCTGATCACCTATCTCCAGCGCACCAACACGTTCACCCAGGCCTTAGCAGCAAAGGCCATAAACTACATGGTGACTGGTGTGTATGGTTAAAACATTGTACAGCTGTTGTCTTTCCTCATTATCCACCAACTCTCCTCCACATTTATATCATGCCCTTGCTGTTTAAATGGTGGACAAAAAATTAAACAAAATGTAATACACGAGGGTAAAAAAAGACCCGAAAATACAGAGCTGGGGAAATATTTGTTGGTAGTCAGCGAGCGAGTGAGCAAGGGAGCGGATGATTGAGTGACTAAGGGAGGGAGGTAGGAGGGAGCGAGCTTGAGACGGACAATTGAGTGATGGAAAATCAGCAATTGCTCCTTAGCTGCTGGAAACAGTTTTTTTTAAAAAATGTGTCTCCGCAGGTTACCAGCAAGAGATCACCTACCAGCACAAAGATGGCTCATTCAGTGCTTTTGGCGACAAAGACATATCTGGCAGCATGTGGTTAGTTTGTCTCCTCTTTATATAACCACCTCATGCAATTTGTTCTGACTTTCGCACGAACGTTTCACCTAAAAGCACTGCACACGCGAGTATAATTGTCCCGCTGTGCGCAGAGTAGTACACGTGTTTCAAAAGTAAATTTCTTTTAAATGTAGCTAGTCGCTGTTTCCTTGTCTACACAGAACTATAGTCATTTTTAGCAGCTCCAGATTGCAACCGTGTTTATGGACAAGATATCACTGGTTTATGTGTGGATGCTAGAGTGAAAATATCTAGATGTGTTGGTGCTAAACTAGTGTAAAATGTGTTCTGTCTGTGTTCTCTAAAGTGTTCAAATGGCCGGAAAATGTATACATGAGGTTTTGATACTGTGTGCCAGCAGCAGCAAATGTTTGGTTAATTAGGGGCATGCTAAGAATACTTCAAACACATTTACCACACATCTTACAAACCATTTACGCACATATCTTACACTTTCACACTTTTTACATGTTATTAGTCTTAACAATATTTAGAGTGGGAACAATTCAGTGTACGAAATAAAGTCATTTAAATGAATCTAGGACAACCCTCCTAATTTGTTATGAAAAAATGTCAACACAAGACTTGAATAGCAATTTATAAATTCTTGAAAAACGATCAACTTTATAGCCATTCCTGCTCCTCCCTTTTGTTGCTATTGTCTTTTCGCCCGCTCCTCTCCCTTGTCTTCTCTTCTCTCTCTTTCTCTCTTTTAGATGCGTTTTCTCTTTCTGTAAACCTGCAGATCTTTTATTGTCTTAGACTTTTACAATACTTCTTGCAGGCTGACCGCTTTTGTGACGAAGTGCTTTGTTCAGGCAATAGCACTGAAAAACAGCGTCGTCACTATTGACGTCCGTACCGTGAAGGCATCCCTGCAGTGGATCATTTCCCGACAAACGACTAACGGTTCCTTTCCAGAACCCGGAAATGTAATCCATACAGAAATACAGGTCGGTGATCACAGACTTTACATGGGGGTTAATAAAGAACTGTTTTTCAACTTACATCTGCTGTATAATGTCTTCCAGAAGCAATAGACTTGAGTAATTTGTCAAAATATTCATCATGGCTAGTCTGTACTAGACGCTCGACTGCATGTATTTTAAGACAAGGAGACATGTTCCAGCATTTCACATTTAATAAAAGCAGCTTTCTTTTTTATGTATAATAGGGTGCACACTTCCTTCTTTTCCTTCCTACTTTCTTGCCTGCTTGCTTTATTTTTTCTATTTTCTTTCCTTTCTGTTTTGGGACCTACTGGTTTCTATGTGTCAGTTATGTGTAAGTAGGCCTATTTATAACGAAACCGATGCAAAGAATTGTTGCAAAGAATGTTTATGGCACGTCTAAGTTTTAGAATTCAGTTTATATTTGATTTTACACGTACCAAGTATATCTGTCGTCCATTTCATGGTTTTATTCTATGCAGGATCATATGTATGATACGTTTTCTTCTGGAGCTCTTTGGAGTAATATAGCAGAATATATTTTGAATAGGATGCCACATATGACTATTTTATTCGTGTGACCTTAGAGCGGCTCTGCTGGACGCGAAGCACTGACAGCGTTCGTACTGATAGCACTGGCCGAGGCAAGCAGCAAATTTAAAGATCTCAGTCCAAGGGAGCAGGAAACTGTAAGTACAACATTTCAAGTACAGATGTTATCGAACTTCTGTCAACTGTTGCGACTATTGAACTATGAAAGAAAAACAGCGATGATGCCATTAAGCCTTATTCAGCTGACCCTATACGCGTTGTGTCGTAGCTATGTTATTTAAGAGACCCGTAAGTACGACAACATTGTGAGGGGGCGGGGTGCTTTCTTTTTGGAATAGTTGCAGACCTGTATCGACCGAGCTCGGGTGTACCTGGAAGAAAGACTGAATGCGCCGTCTGACCCTTATGACATCATAATCATGACGTATGCGCTACACCTTGTTCGTAGCAACTATAGGGATGGCGCTTTCAGCAGGGTGCAGCGACTACGTATTTCAGGTGGGTTCGGTTTTGCAGGTTGCTGGTTCTCTGGGCAATTGACTTAGTTTTATGTTATCGGTGGCATAATCAGCACTGTTGATGGACTCTCGGAAGTACATTCAAAATCTTGTAGAACGGAATATCTAGCACGTGAGCATGAAGATATCTGAAGAAAGACAATCCGATTTTGAAGTTTTCAGAGACAAAGCTTATGATCAAAGGGGAAAAAATATAGAAACTTAACCAACGTTGTTTGAAGAGGTAGGAGAACAGTAGCAGAAAAAATGTAAAAAGCGTAGGGGAACAAAAACAGGAGAAATCAATCGAGACAGAATTGATGATTGTGAGAGGCATAAATTGCTGTACTGGTTTGGCAGCCCATTCTATCTAAGACACATTCTCGTCATAAAATAGCAAATGACTCTTCTGCCCCTAGTCGTACATTTTTCTTAACTAAGCAACTGTCCTAGGGGTGTGAAATACTAATTTTGCTTCGACGCCCATTGTGTAAAAATGATATAATACATGTACTCTTTTATTGCATTGTCAGCATAATGCCATACATTACTATAACCTGCGCGCTCACATACATCCTGCCATTTGCCACTCCTCTTGATGCACTTATGTGTGTATATAGGTAGGTCGGCAACGGAGGTACCTGCGTGTATATGTATACACACGTACAATTTATACACACGTTCGAGAGTTTATACATATAAACTGTAATAGGATCCGCTACATTGCACTGGGAAAGGCCGAACAGTAATGCCAATGTGCAAAGCTATCCATGGCAACAACAGACAGCTGCCTTGAGCATAGAGATGACGTCATATGTTCTGCTGACCTACCTGTTGCGAGGGGACGTACAGGGCGCCATGCCTATTCTGCGCTGGCTGATGCAGATTCGTGGACCAAACGGAGGCTTCATATCTACTCAGGTATTTCATACCTACATTGCAGTTTCTGACTTTTTATTGCCTGTTCATAATGGCCTTTAGAATACTAATTTTTTTCTGTTTAGTTTACCTTCGGAGTGTGTTCTGTTACAGCATTACCTTTCCTTGCAAGTCCCAAACATTTTAAAACTTTTTAAAAAATCTCTTAATCCCGGGGAATACGGTCCGAACCGGCGGAGGGGGGGGGGGGCTCACGCGGCATAATTGCAAAGATACACAAAATCTGCACGCGGGGTGACAAAGTTACTGTGTGCGGTAGTTACTGTGACGTCACAACCCGAAAGCAAAGCAGCAAAGCGTGAGTACAGCTAACCCACGTCTGGGTCAACACCCCGAGACGCGCTACCACCCCCCCCCACACACACACAGTAAAACGGCTAAGACAGTAAAGCTTAACGCTAGGATAAACAAAAAAAGCAACATGCAGACAGAGGACGCAAGGAAAAGACAAATCACTTTCCTGAATAACCGACGCGACCCAGCGCAGAGGTAGAAAGGCAAAGGCCAACGCTGAGAGGGAGGAAGGTGGAGCTCACACGCACGTCCTGCCGGCAGCACAGCGCTTGAGAAAGTCAGCTTGACCCGCTCAGTGAGCTGTGCGCACGAAGTACAGGTGGTGTGCGCATGCGCGGTAGGGCTTACCAGGGTTGCTATGTGGGATGTATTTTTTTGGAGGGTGCGGTTAGGGATCGCTAAATTGAGAATATAGCACTTTGGGTCATGGTAAGTATTGTTGAAGAAACACAAATTTAGATAAAGAAATTTGCATTTTACTTTTTTTTAAGCTGGCTTCACTGTCAATATGAGTGTGTGGTGGTATCGAACCTGAGCCTCAGTTTAGCAGCTCTCCGTACCGCCCATGTCTGGTCCAATTGAAAACCTTAAGTGTTCGATCTTCGTCACAGGACACAGTTGTGGGCCTGCAGGCTTTAAGCGAAATGGCTGCTGCAAACCACAATCCAATCGCTGTTCCTTTCACCGTCACGGTCGGCTGGCGGTCCGGAGGACAGTCCCACAGGAGAACTGTTACTATTGATGACTCCAATAAGCTTGTACTTCAGGTCGTTGACGTGACCATTGTGGTAAGAAACAGACCTACGTATAATACGTAGTTTCGAGGGAATTTTGTCCAATTTTCGTGTAACTTTAGGCTAATTTTGTTTCCGTGCAAGTTTAGACATCGTGAAACTCTAGCGTTGAATGAGTGCCTTTAAATTCCACTGTTTGGTCCGTGTTTCAGAACAACGACGTTCCAACAGAGGTGCAAATTTCAGCATCGACTAGTGGCACTTTCACTGGATTCCCAGAGGCAAAAGTATGTTGTACAAAGTAGCGAACAAGAATATTCTAGCAACATATGTCGTTTCTTTTCCATCAGCTGTCAGTATATGTTTCCTGCAACTGTCTTATGTTTCATTTGCAGTGCATTACAATACATGTATTTCATGTTATTAATCAGCTTCAAATAATAGTCGTGTTATCGTCACTTTGCTGTCCAGGTTGTCATGGAGTACAACATTGACAAAGCTACTTCATTTAACACCTACAAGCTGACTTACCAGATAACCAAGTCCAGTGATACAGCTTTTGATTTAAGGGTGGTGGCCAAACGTATGGACGGTCAACAAGGGGGGATGACTGTGTTGGAAGTGGGAATACCGACAGGGTTTTCCATTGACGTCACACATCCCAAATATTCAGTTGTATTTTCCAAACTTCAGGAGCCAGGTCACAGGAAATATATCCTGTATTACGATGAAGTAAGTTTTTTTAAATAAAAAAACCCCGCCTTTCTAGTTTCTTTGCTAGAGATTTATTTTTAAACGAGGGCAGTCCAGTATAAATAACTGAACAATTTTGTTCTTGCCAAAACTAATGTTAAACAAGATGTGAGCTGCGTAGAAACATTGGTGGTAACTTGGGGAAGGGGAGAAAAGGGCCAGAAACATCGACAGGAAAATGTAGATGAAACAGCGAAATACCAGACAGAAGAAAGGAAAGAAAGATACGGAGAGGGGTGGAGGGTGGGGTTGGGGAGGGAGGCCGAGACCACAGATCGAAAAGACTTAAGAGTAGGCTGCTGACATGAAATCTTTCTGTCAATTCAAGGTTGACGCGACTGGAGTCTCTGCAGTTCTGCCAATGACGATGTCCGAAGGGATCCCTATCAATACTCAGCCTGTTCCAATCAAAATTTATAGTTATTACGAGCCAGGTGAGAGTGTATCGTTCTAATTAGTACAAGAAAGGTGAGCGTGTATAATGCTTATTAGTGCAAAAAGTGGGTGTCGTGCTAATTAGCACAAACAATGGGAGAGTGTAGTATGCTAATTAGTACAAGCAATTAAAATCGACAGTGTCCCATGTTAATTTCAAGCGAGGGGAAAGTGTAGCGTGCTAATTCAAGCAAGGTGAGGGTGTACCACGCTAATTACTGCAAGCGATGTCAGAGTGTACCATGCTAATTAGTTCAAGCAAGGTGAGAGTGTAACATGCTAAATAGTGCAAGCAAGTAGAGAGAGTGCCATACTAATTCAAGCGAGGTAAGTGTACCATGCTAATTAGTACAAACAAGGTGAGAGTGTGCCCTACTAATAAATTCAAGCGAAGTGAGAGTGTATCACGCTAATTATTGCAAGCAAAGTGAGTGTGTAGCATGTTAATTAGTAGGCCTACAAGAAAGGTGAGAGTGTACCGTGCTAATTAGAACAAACATGGTGAGTGTGCCATACTAATTAGCACAAGCAAGGAGAGAGTGTAGCATTCTAATTACAGCTAACCCGATGAGAGTGTAGCATATACAGTACATGAAGTAAACGCTTTTTTTAAAAATCATGTCAAGCAAAACGTAAAACAAGAAATATGTTAAGAAGCTCTCAACGGCGTACTTAATAAAAAATACCTTTTGTTCAGGTGGAAGGCAGCAACTAACCATCTACTACCAGGTGTCGGCCACGAAAGCCTCTGTGTGTCAACGTATTGCCAGGTATACGGGTTGCTCTTCAGCAGGTCTTTCACGACGCTAAGGCTTTCTTGTGAATTCAAGTCTTCCGCGTTTTCAACTGCTTCAGTTTGATTGCACCTAGTAATGGTTCATTTGTGGTCGATGTGGTTGTGTGACGGAGTGATCTCTTGAGCTTGTACATGAACTGTTGACCGGACAGACTGACGTTCAGCCAGAATCTCCCCGGAACGTTCACCACCCAACCACCACCCCACCACCACCACCCTCACAGAAGAATCCAGTGGCCTCCATTCTAGAGTTTAGTTTGAACTGACAGACTTGTAAAGTGTTATCTGCCAGTGAAGAATAAATATAATGAAGACAACAGTGTATACGAGTCGGATCGTTTCCATTTTTCATTCGTTTCTCCCTGTGTTGTTGAGTACGTATGTTATGCGTGTGCGCGGTTGACATATGGCATGATAATCACATACTTTCGGGAAGACGATTCACGCAGTTTACCGCCGGGCTAAACATAAAGCTAACGGTGACTCTTGTACTACCAAATTCTTTTACCCAAACATCATTTAGGAGTGCTGGTCGTTATAGGGTGTGTGCTGGGTATTCGACACAGAGTTGTAATGAGTCCAGGACCAGACTAGGGAGGGTGGTAAGAGTGGTAAAAGCGCTTAAGCAACCCTTTTTCACCTTAGAAGCTTGGAAGTGTGTTGCACTGCAGTGCAAGGAAATAATAAATAAATTAACACCTGTTTGTGGAAAATGCCTTAATGTTATGATATACAGTCTGACAGTGAATACATTTTTAAAACGGCAACAGTCAAGGTGATGTTGTCACCAGTGACTTGATATAAGCCACACGTTTGTCGGGGTGTGAATAACTTCTGCTTCTGTGCGGGGTGTTCAAGCACGGCCCCTTCTACCTGTAAGCCCCACGCACACATACTTCCCGCAACAGCATAGCAGAGCCACATGCTGCTATTTTTTGGGTTTGCTTACACGGCATATGGTTTTGGTTTGTTCACACGGCATAGTGTCTGCCTCAGCCACGCTGACATTGGCTGCGTTTGCAGGTCAGGGAGTTATCTGTTAAAAAGTACAGCGGCAGATAAACAGAAATCATGTGGTTCATTCTTTTCTTAACCTTCCATCCCTTTACTAGGTTAGGTGAAAACAACTTCTTGACACTATGACCTACACGAACCTTTCTAACAGTCTGCCGCGCCTAGCCACGCAAACAGTCTCGAGTGTGAATGTGTTTGACTTCTCTGTCCTCGCTGTTGCTTTCCCCGTCACATCAAACTGTAGGTGTTTTCCAAAATCTCCTTTAAGGCTACCACTTTACCCACGCTACGAGTGCAGTAGTCCAACACGCATTTTACACTTAAAAACTTTGTCTGTCATGTACACTTATTCCCACCAGTTATAAAATCCGTCCTCATTCCCATCTCCAGGCGGGGGAAAAGAACGGATGCTGGATAGCTCTTGGGATAGTGCTGCGGAGGTGAAATGTGAAAGGTAGAAAATTTGACATAGCAACATTGATAGATGTGATTTCACTGTGGGATAGCGTATGACGCCTGCGAAGGTGCAAAGACAGGCGTTGTAGTACTAGTAAATGTTTATAAGGCCAGTACATCCGAAGTAGATAAGGCCAACGAATGGTGTGTGTGTGTGTGTGTGCGCGCGCGTGCGTGTGCGTGTGTGCGTGTGGGCGTGCGGGTGCGTGTGCGTGCGTGCGTGGGCGTGTGCGTGCGTGCGTGGGCGTGTGAGGGTTTGTGTGTGTGTGTGTGCTGATACGCAGTTTGAAAAAGTAGGGGAAATGTGTCTGTCGATCTGCATACACAACTCACATGGCGGGGCGGGGTGGGTGGGTGGCCCTGGATAAAATGAGTCTTTAGCCTCCGAACAACCGACAACTTCTTTATTTCTATGTTCATTGGAAAAATGTACGAGTTTGCTCATTTTACTTGTAACTGCTTGATTGGGAACTGGGACACGCAACAGCTATGACGAGTATTTTTTTCGCATGCGCCGTCAGCAACGACAAGTGCGCAGAAATGCAGCACAAACCGGAACTTTTGACAGTATTGGGGTCAAGGGCACATGCAGACATAGTTTTCCGAAAAGTTCAAAAGACTTGGGGTTACCGAACGTTTAATGTTTGTGAAGTCAGACGTTCTAGTTTCCAGAAAAGTCTATGTAGGAAAGCGTGGAACAGACAACGTAAACTCAAGCACTTTCCAATTGTCTCTAATTCAGTGCATTGTCACTTGTCATTGTTGTTCTCACTTGTCATTGCCAGATCATTATGGTCACTATTGACCTTAATTAGAAACGCAGCTGTATAGTCAAAATTACACTAAGGAGAAAAGCAGCACACGAGAGATTAAAAACTATAGCGCTAGATAAGTATTCCCCTCACCAGAAGTTAAGTAAAACAATTTGAAGAATCAACAACAACATTAAATAAATTTATCTGCAGGACCTGCATGCTTGTAAACTGTACTCAATTGATTCCTGAATAACGGAATTTTTCTGTCTATGAAAACCCTGTTTCGGCTAACTTCGAATAATCTATTCGCTCCTGGGGCGACCGAATAACTTGATTATTACTCAATAATGAGGAAGAAGTAAGCTATCCGGTTTTCGTGCACGGAAATTTTCGTGGAACTTTATTCCTGTCATGGCGATTATTCTGGAATAAATAAGCTATTCTGGTTTCTTGCATACGGGGCCAGGTGTGCATAAGAGAATTTGATTGTCATGTCATTTAGCAAATACAACACAGGCAGGAATAAAGTCGGTTTCGATATTCAAATTATTGATGAACAGTCAAATGTTCAACAGGGAAAGCGAAAACAGGATTAAAAGCAAACACTTATGCAACCATAGACGTTAATAATAACAAAGGGCAGAACAGAAGAAAAACAAGAAGGCTGATAAATCTCAAGCTCCTGTTTGTTACTTGGTCATGGTCGTGGCTTGTTTATGACTACTTGTTATCGGTGTTTTCCGTCTACGGTCAACAGCAGATTAACAAAGAGGACGAAAAGTGGTTGCAAGAAAAATATGTGTTAAGTGCTATTATTCGTAGCAGGTTATAAATTTGCGAACGCATGATTGTTACCTCTAGTGCCTCATCTACAGTGGACCTTTAGAGGTAAGAATGGGCCGTTATACTTTTGTTTTGTCAGTACGTACACCCGTATCTATATTTCCTACCAACAAGCGTATAAAGACTCTTTGGACAAAAAACAAAAGTATGTAACGAACACCGCGCGTTGACGAGTTAAAGACACTGATAGAATCCTAGCACGCTATTCTGAAATCGCGTAACTGTAGGCCCTGATTGATGAAACTGAATAGTGACATCAGAGCTGTCCTACTTGTATCGTGCTTTGGAAATTAAGATTGAATGGTATAAAGGTCCATGGATCACTGTTAAGAATTTTAATCAGCTTGTTCCCTTGTCCATTTATTTAACACAGTAACGGTCTGGGTTTAGTTTTGTGTGTTTACTTTTTGTCCTTGTCCTGAAGAAGGGGTAATGCCCCGAAACCACTGGGTTTTTTTTTGTCCTTTGACTTGGTTCAGATTATCTGTTCTCCTACCCCTTTTCACTCCAAGTAGCAGTCATTCGTTCTAATATTTGAGAGACTGTGGATAAAATAAATCTTTTGCCTCGGTTATCTCGGCAGTCAACAATTAAATCAAAGCTAGTGTATATTTCAGAGGAATAATTGTATTATTTTGTAAATATCAACCTGCTTACAGGATACATGGGTAATTGGAGACCACTGTTCACTCTCATTTCAGAATCCGATTTCTCGAGTGTAGCTACGATGGGCATTTATGTGTTAGTCCATGTACTCTTCCTGATGGTAACTGGGATGATGACATCACAGACAAGGTACGTGTGCCGTCTAGGATTTTGATTACGTTTTAACCGGAGATTGAAATAATACTACCACGATGTTGTCCATAACTTGATTATTCATTATACATACACAGGAAACGAAAGTAAACAAGAAGTAAAACTGTCACAATACAAATAGCTTACGTATATATATACACAGGGGATGTCTCCTAAATATCATTAGTTAAGTGTATAGAATACAAGAGTAGGCAATGAAAAGGATTTAACTTCGATGGAAATTAGCTTCCTTACTATTGGCAAAACGCTTTAATGTGTAGGCAAGGCATGTCATGTGTTTGGTAATTATGGTACATATACATGTTTATGTATGTGAAGTGTCTACTTTTTGTGATGGGAGTGAATAGCATTCACAATCACTTCCTATCCATATCCCATTCACAAAGTGGGGCTTAAGCAGATTGCTTTGATGAACATGATTTACATATACTATCCTTTAAGATCGGGAGATCTCTAGGATCAAGACTTTGGCCCCAAATACAGCATACTGTAGACATATGAAAATAGTCTCATCACTGAACACTAAATCTATAATGAATTTTTAAAATCCCACTTGCAGATCAAATCATCAGAATTACATGAAGTGTTGTATGAACCATTATTATTTTTATGGAATGCTACAGTGCGTCCCCAGCGACCTACAGAGTCACATTTCCCTCCCGCATGAGGTCAGGTATGTTGCTGCCAGTGAGCGTGCAGCTCTTTCGTCCTGGAGACTCCGCTGATGTCTTCGTGGCTCTGCGCAACAGTGTGACGAAGGCCGTCCTAGCCTCGGCTCAGCAGCAGCGGGTATACGGCGGAGGTAAGCCAACGATCTTACGAATACCCCAACAAAGTACTGGCAGCGCTAGACACAACCGTATGCTGACGTATGCAACCAAGGCAGATCTGCCACGTTCCTTACTTTCGACTCTCTCTTTGCTACGTGTTTGGGTACGGTAGGCTCCCTTGGTTGCATACGTCAGCATACGGTTGTGTCTAGCTCTGCCAGTACTTTGTTGGGGTTGTCGTTTTACGATTTATAGCGCTCTGTCCTCATTTGTTCTTGTTTGATCTTACGAATGTTTTGCTGAAACTTTCTGGTTGACAGCGAGATTGGCATTCGGCGTCTTTACTTCTCTAACTTACGATATAACACCCGCCCGTCCCACGCACGCACGCACGCACGCACGCAGTACACACATATCCTTTGCCAACACACACGCACTCATATTAATGCATGAAACATTAAATATATATATATATACATATAAACGTATTCTCTTTTAGTGAAAGTGATTTAGGGTAAATAACATAATTTCATATTTTAATTTTCAGGTGGATCACAGGTCGTCGATCTGATGGTAAATACTGCATTGAAATTCTCTTCCTGATTTGTCATATGTGTCGTGATAAGTGACAACCATCCTTTCATATTCTGGACCATGCTAGTCACCCATATTCGTATCTATGTATACATCACCACACACACACACACGCATGCATATTTTCATGCATACCCATGTATGCATCCATATACACAAGCATGCGTGCACACATGAATGCTTGCCAACCTGCCTACTGGGGAGTCTGAGACTCTCTTAAAAAGAGAATTTTAAACCAGAAAAATTAGTTTTTTTTGCTTACTGGATGCCATAGTTTACATGAGTTATTACTAGTACCAACCAGCAGGAAAATTATGCAGTACTGTCCTTCGTCTGCTTTATCAGTGTCAGAGGTCCGCGTGAACTGATGCAACAGAGCATGACCTATGACCCGAGAAAACCCCAACCTTGTTGTTTTCTGTCCTGCATGGTCCCTGATGCTTCTGCCTTCCTTTAATTTCTTCCCCCAGGAGGGACTAAGAGTAAAGCTTGCCTTGCCCTACCTTGTCTTGCCTTGCCTTGCCTTGACAGGGCTGAGTCTGAAGACGGGGGGCGGGGCGGGGTCACCATTGTGGGCAGCTCATGTTACCATCGAGGTGTTTTTTATTGAGCATGCGCACACTCCTCCTTCCGTAGTCTCACAGGTGTGTACTCTCCTGTCTTCGTGAAGGAACAGTTTCAACAATTAAATAAATAATTGGAATTTGGGTTATGGAAGGGATTAGAGGATGTGTAAGTGGTAGATGAAGGTGGAGAGTTAGCAGTTTGCTTAAAGGAAATGCGTGCGCACGCGAGAGTACCCACAGGGTAGTGATGTGGGCTCGGGGTCAGAGAATCATCTGCGCAGTCGCACTCGCCTGTACAGGGGATACGCCGTGCAGAGGGCGGGTGGGCCGGTGGTAGCATATACAGTGGAAACAGACTGCCAAACCGGAGGCACGCTGTCTTCCACAGTTACATCAGAGTGAAAGACGACATTTTCAGAACTTTGCACATCAGAAGGCAGAAGGGAACTGACTGGCCGAGAGGTACCTTATCGTGCAGGAGGAGGCGTGAGAGAGGAGGAAACAAGTCTTTGCTTACAAAGCGGGATGCGGTCTCTGCAGAAACTGACAGACTGGTGTCCCCCTACTCTTACCCGAAACCAGACTCCCCGTCCTCCCCTCCTTGCTGGGAGGTAGAGTGTCCAACGGAGCGTCCATTTGACGAAGGACGAACACTCCTGGCTGACACCACAAGTCCGGTTACGTGTTCACAGCATGCAGGTAGGGCCTGTATCACTGAGAGCGAGCATTCCATGAGCACGGTTTGTCACCACTTGAGTGAACACACGCATAGCGTCTCCATAGGGCAGAAATTCAAACTACAAACTGTACAGCCGACAACTTTCACACGCCAAACACACGGCAACTGTCCAGTGTGCACCAAACAGCCGATATTAAAACCAGGAAAACACCGCATACATCGTTTGAAAATTAGCGAGTGCAAAACCGGCAGTACCCAGGATGCAGTGGATAGAGCGTTTTCGCTAGATAGTGCTACTCGCACAACGACCGAAGACTTCTAGACAGAGCACCACGTAAAGCTCTAATTCCCTGGAGCCAATCAAATGATGAGCTCTATTTAGGATATGTAAAAAGCGGAGCCAATCAAATGGCGCGCTATATTTCGAAGGTCTTTCCGGGGGCAGGAAGAGGGAGAGGGGATGTTTCGGGAGGTGGGGGGGGGTTAGGGGAAGGGTAAGGGGTGGGGGCTAGAGGTAGGGGTTAGAGAGGGGTGGGGTGGGGTATAGACAGTAAAGATCTTCCAGGAAACTGCAACGTTTTCAGTGGTGACCCCAAGAGATTAGCATATTTTACGTAAGACTGTATTTTGATTAGCTCCTTTTTTCCTGGGCCTTATCGAGCTAAGAACAGGGGCTTATAGGTAAGGAACCACTGCTGACTTCAGATCATGACCGCAATAGCGTCAGAGCTCTCTGAGAAAGGTAAATGCCTAAGGGCAAACTGTTTTCTCTGTGAGCATGAAAAAGCGCAGAATAACTGGAGCCAATCAAAATACAGAATCACGTAAAATATGCTAATCTCGTAGGGTCACCACTGAAAACCTTGCAGTTTCCTGGAAGATCTTTACTGCCTATACCCCACCCCACCCCTCCCCCAACCCCCACCTATCCCCTACTCCTAGCCCCCACCCTAACCCCACCCCTTCCCCTTCCCCAAAATCCCCCTCCTCCCGAAACATCCCCCTCTCCCTCCCTTCCCCCCGCCCCTGGAAAGACCTTCGAAATATAGCTCGCCATTTGATTGGCTCCGCTTATTACACATCCTAAATAGAGCTCGTCATTTGATTGGCTCCAGTAGTTCTGCGCTTTTACATGGTGCTGTAGCAGACGATATGCTAAGGGAGAAAACTGCCCTGTTTGCAGGGTAGTAGTGATAACTCCTGCATTTCATGGCATCTGGTAATGATGAAAGCTTAGATTGATGTGATGGCTTTTGGAAGGATGTCTTTCCTATATGCCCTGTATGTCAGACGAGCCAGACAGGTCTGTCAATCCCTGTAGAACTGAGCTGTTAAATTACCCACATGCCCTTGTTTATTTCCACCTCATTTACCTGTCACATGACATTCACGTTTAGTCTTCTCGAGCCAACATTGCTACACGTCATAAGGTGTCCTCTAGAATTTTGTGGAATTTTTTAAAATCCTGCAATAGATAAGGTTCGCCTCGTATTCCTGATTATTATCATTTATCCAGCTCGGTAACTATTCATCAGTCATGTTCAATAATCCCATGTTGAGGGGTATGGTTTCCTGGTTGGAATCTATAAATGTTTTCCGGGCTACACTCCGACACTAAAAGATATAGGATAGATTTTTATTTAAAAAAATATAAATTTGACTTTTAATAAAAAATACGTTTCCTTTCGCTTGGACCCCTATATCTGCGGAAAACAAAAAATCGTCTTACCCATAAGGGTGTTAAAAGCATAATAAATAACAAGATCAACATACGTTTAAAAACTGCTATCACATTAACAGATTCCAAGAGAACTAAATACCGAAGGATCTGGCTACGAAGTTCGAGTGAGGGCGATCGGTGCCATCAACTTCGACAAATCTGCAGACGTCTTTTTGGAGCTCAAAAGCTTCTCCATCTTCATACAGACTGATAAAGCTATATACAAACCTGGACAGACAGGTAAGACTGATATAAATTCGGATGCAAGAAATATAATTAAGACGATGAATATCTTACCTCCAATGACTAAATAGAACGACAGTGAGAGACTGGGGAAAGAACACAGAGAAGGTGTGTGGGGGAAGGGGGGCTGTGTGTGAAGGAAGGGACTTCATGATCAAGAGGCAGAAGGCAGAGGTTAGAGATGAAGATATTTAGAACGACATTTACATACATGCATTAGTATTTATAAATATACACCTATATGCAAGCATACATGCACGACGTATATGTTATACGTATTTATATGGTTTATGACAAACAGTTTTTGCACGTTTGAATTTCTTTCAGTTATGATAAGAGTCCTGGCTATGAATCCTGACCTCTCCGTACAGATTGCACCTATGGATGTATACATTAAGGTATTATTTTCCTTTTATAAATGTATGGGTATGAAATGGGTATGCTCAGTTTTGTACATACGCCCTGCGGTGTGGATCCTGCAAAACCACCTGCACCCCTTTACAGTATATGCAGGCCAGCTGTTGTATCAAAACCAAGCTGTGTATGGCATTAAACATGACGCAGTGTAGTATCAGCTATAATCGAGAACTGAAAGACTACGTGTAATGCCTATGTTTTATTTACTTAGAAAGCTAATTTGTAATGTACCAGGTAAGTGGCTATTTTTAGCATTGATATTATAATTCCTACCTATTGCTTCATTGTGTATTTATGTGTTCACTGTGCAAGCTTTCGAGCTTAAGACACAGCACACCATGCAGGTAAAAAAAAAGCAAAAACAAAAACGAACTAAGACCTATTCGGAAAACTAGTGACGACCACATGCGCGACACACCGTCATATCTGTCTGAGACGTGTTGTAACTTGTTTTATCCATGTTTAGGATCCAGAAGGCAACATCATGTCCCAGTGGAAACAGCAGCAAGAGGTTAACACAGGTGTGGTGGAACTCATCATGCCCACTTCCAGTAACCCACCTTTGGGAAATTGGACTGTACAAGTCACCATGTTGGTAAGTTCAGTCGTAAAATCAGATTAAACTGCGGACAGTCAGTCAATGTGCTAACTAGCGTATTTATCTTATGCAGATTTTTTTCCCGAAATACTTCTGACTTGGATTTGTTAGCGCACTGGCAAATGTGTATGCAATCTACTGTGCAGAATGAAATGATTTAAAAAAATCATTCTCACTTTTGCTGCAAACAGCAGACACTGATTGGCAGATATAAATTGCACAGAACATGAGCTGATATGCATTTCAATACAAGCTCTTTTTGAAAGAATTGAAATAATGTATATCTATGCTTACAATATGCTTACTTCAGCACACCCCCACACACAGCCAACAACATGAGGGTCTGTGGTATCTGGAGAATGAAGGGCGATTCCATTGACCGTAAGAATATGGAATCCTACTTCATTACCCATTTCGGTACCATGGCACCCACTGGACTCAACCTCAAACACTGACCCTCCACCTTCCTCTTTTTCTCTTTACCCCTCCTCTCTCTCTCTCTTATTTCTTTTCTCTCACCTCCTTCTCTCCCACACTGACACCCCCTTACCCACGCTTCTCTCTCCACCCCGCCCCCTCTCCACCCCTACCCTTCCTTACCCTTTCCTACCCACCTGGCGATTTGCTGCCCCCCTTTTTAACCCTGCTTACTCACTGTCCCTTAGTCATTTTCCTGCTGTCCAGCCTATGCGCCACATCTACTGAAGCTAAGTCTTTTTCTGCTGTTTTCGTTGTTGTCGTTTTTTCGTCGTTTTTGTGTCGTCCTGATGAAGGGGTAGTGCCCCGAAACATGTAGATTGTGTTTGTCTTTGTCATGTCTTAGCTTGGTCCAGTTCCCTTGTTTTAAATTTACAATATATGTTATATTCATACGCAAGAATTTTAGAACTCACAAAAACGTACTCGGAATGTTTTGTATGTTTCTAGGGGCTTAATGAGACGCAGACTTTCCTGATTGACAAGTACGGTAAGCCACTTAAAAACTCCAATCCCAGATATACCTAAACCTTAACTGAATCAAGTATGAAGATGATATTTGAAGAAAATTTAAAGTGTTTATTGCGCGTATTCAGGTGATTAGAAATTTCTCTGTGTTCTCTTTTCATTTCAGTTTTACCAAAGTTTGAAGCAAACGTACAAGTGCCCCAAAAGGTCCTAACCTCTCAGGGCATTACCGGAACAGCTAGTGCCAAGTATGATTACGAATTTCTCATTCCAAACTGAACGTTTGTGTTCCTCGCAAGCACACAAACGCACAAGTACATATACACCGCACAATAAACCGAGAGAGAGAGAGAGAGAAATAAGAAAGAATGGTAAACAGAGAGTGAGAGAGATGTGTGACAAACGGTCAGAAAGGGTATGTGACAATTGACAAAAGTTTATTTTTAGACCTTCCGGATTTCTTAGAATGGGGTTGCAATACAAATCAGCACGCTGGTCAGCAATATAAACACGGGGGCCTGGTTAGCTCAGTTGGTAGAGCTGCGGACAAGCAGATGGATAGTTGCTGGTTCGAATCCTGGTGTGGCCAAGGATTATTTCCTGGAGTTAAACATTGTTCAAACTACATTCGGCCATTTCCCCCGCACATTAAACTGCCTGTCCGCACTGGCCATCTTACTGCAGCTATCAGTCTGCTGGTTCTTTCAGTGCATAGCTTAGTAATAGGACCCCCACTCCCATAGTGCGAAATCACCGCGAGGTGGAAGCACTATCCCTCTAAATAACCACCACCAGCAATATAAACCTCATGTAGCCACATCACTGAAAGCCTTGCCACCCATCAAGGCCACGGACAAATCTTGTTTTAATCTTAAGGGCATAAAATATAAAGATTTTAGATCTGTTCTAAGAAGGAAAAATTAATGGAAATTTGACCGCGATCAAATTGCCCGTGAGGAGAACTCAACCCCGCCAGAAAGGCTATGTGATGTGTGGAGAGGTAAGAGAAAGGAAACTGAGAGCAGGGGGTCGTTCAGAGGGGAAAAGAGTTAGGTGTGATGGGGGAATAAAAAGGGGTTTTGATGACTGCTTGCTCAATGACATGTAACCGGCACACACGTGGCCCAAATGGCAAAGACCAAATTTACCAATGTGCGCCGCTGGAATTACAAAAGAATTTATTTATCGTGGGCTCAATCCCGGTTTAGGCACTCACTCACACAGGCGTCCAAATTGCAACCTACTCAACTACAGACGCGTGATAAGAATCCCCCTCCCAAACAGACATGGACATAAAAAAATAAGAGGATAAGAATTCTCACAAATGGCAACAGCAATAAATCACCCTAACTAGAGCTGTCTAACAACCATATAACTGATACACTGCTATCCTACTACACAGGCCCCGCGCACGTGGTAAAACCAAAATGGATAACAGAAAGAGAACTATGAAAAGAAACTCGAGAGAGAGGAAAACGTGAAGGGAAAGGAAAGAACAACGAACGACGAACGTCGAGCGACGAACGACGAATGACGACGATGAACGTCGACGACGAACGTGGCACTGCTATCAAATCAAGATTCCATATAACTCTCGTGACTGTACGGCCTCACGATCTACTAATTCTCAACCTAGCCAGTTACTTTTAACCAAAGCTGAATGGTAAATCACAACCCAGAATATTCACAAATCAAAAGAATCAATAATAACTTTCCTACAATCATCGCAGCACTGCTCTGCTTGTTTACAACATTTCAAACGGCCACGTTTGCTGTCAAGCTCAGCACAAACAATTTAATGCATCACAACCGGTTACAACTATCATTGGCATCGTAACAACTAAGAACAAAGTACAATGTACTCGCCTGCACAAGCAAGATCACGATTGTTGGCAAGTGAAGCCACAGGCACAAACGATGTCAACGCTTAGGCAGCGTAGTGAAAAATGACAGAACACGCGGTTCCCGCGCGATCGGAAATGTTTCCGGTCGCGGTCTCACGAGACTTCCGGTCGCAGTCTCGCGAGACTTACAATTTTAAGTACACTATTTTCTCACAAAAATATTTCTTTGTACAACTCCATGAAAAGTATTTTACAACAATCTTTTCAGGGGGGTTGTACAGACAGATAGCGAGTGACATCTCGCCCTGCGGGTCACTTCCACTAATAAATAGTATTATTATGACACTCGTATTGAAACCTTACGAATGTATTGCGACTCAGAGAAATGGTCCGATT
Organism: Lanistes nyassanus; assembly: GCA_004794575.1. NCBI lineage: Eukaryota > Metazoa > Mollusca > Gastropoda > Architaenioglossa > Ampullariidae > Lanistes > Lanistes nyassanus. The sequence continues at coordinate 24,417 of SMGT01001546.1, read as the reverse complement.
TCAGATACACTTTTGGCAAGCCAGTGACCATCGGAACTGTAAGTGTTGCGGTGAGGCTCCAGACCAATGGACTGAGGCCGAATATAACATCTACTGGCAAGGCGAGCACTCCATGTCTGGAAGTTCAAAGCTGATTAAGATAGTTCAACATCCTTACAAGCCGTACATTGATTTCAATGCGTTATTGTGTCCAGTTTCACGTTTGTATATTCATCTTCTGCAAGACGATTTACAATAATATTTACCAACACTTAGTCCAGCCATTCAGTAAACATGTTTCATAACGTGGGAAATAAACGAAAGAACTCACACAACCAGATGAACATGAAACTAGACATTCTGCACAGACATGGATGCTTCTATATATTTTATGTTTTAGTCAGTCTTTTGCTGTATCTGTATAGAAGTCCATTCAACTTTACGAGACTTGGTGTTTGGTTGATTTTTTTACAGCATTTTGTTGTTGAAAAATGTATTCCCTTGTACGAATTTAGTTTATGGAAAATTAGTTATTAAACTAGTTGTCAATGGTAAGTGTACAACTGATCCAAAAATAAACTCTATTAGGAAAGATTTATCTGTACAACTGTAAAAGGTAAAACACTTTTACCGGATATATATATATCTATTGAATATGTATAGGTAAGTTTTAGCGAAACCGTGCCTTCTTTTCATAATGATTTGGGCCTGTTTATGGCTCTATTTACACTACTGAATGTATTATCGGCTCACCCCTCTCGACCTCATTCATTACAAATCATTGCTCTTTTGACATCAGTATAGCTATGCTAATATTGTTATGATGTTCTAAGCTTACCCTTACATTGAAAAGTTTTTGATCTGTTTTAAATTCCACAATTATATAGTGTTTACAGTACAGAACACAAAAACTTAAAACAATGATTACATGCTTAATATCGTTTTCTCACCTGCACCGAGATGTAATGGGGGTGATCTGATTGTCATACAGCTGGGATTTCATTAACACCAACAGTATTTTTAGCTGTTAAGAGCGCTGCAGAAGCATGTGTTTTTTCCAGCGTGACATTTGATTTATATTTGATGATAGAAATGGATGACAATGTCATCCATTTCATGTCTTTAAGAACTTATTATTTTTCAATATACAGCTAGATGGAACAGGAAAGTTCCGATTTGCATTCACCAACGCACAGCTGCTGGCCCTGGCCGGCAAAACATTTTCTTTGAGGTCTCTGGAAAAAGCAACAGCCGAGGTCATCGTCAAGGTGACTGATGATTACACCGGAAATTCTGTGAGCACGATTGCCCTTGTTGTGTTTGAGAAATATCAGGCGAAAGCGGAATTCCTTCCCATCACAACCAACAGCTTCAAGCCAGGGCTTCCGTATTCTGCCTACGTTAGTATTCCTGCCGTACATATTTTCATCCAGCTTTCTGCTCACACTCTCTTTTCTTCCTCCGGGATTCTCAATGTTCTGTAACAGCAATTAAAAAAAAAGAGACTCCAAGCATGTTAGCAGAATTTTTAAAAATAATCTTTTTTTCATTACTTCCATAACGCTATGGTATCATTAAAATTTTAAAAAGCGTTTAGAGGTCATTACAGTGAAAGTAGTATGCCGGACATCACGTATTATCAGTAAACGGGAAAGTTGATTTTGGTCACCATTCCACGGAGCTTGGAAAAAGAGATGTAGGGTTATACACAAACTTTTTACGTCTTTTCAGTGATCCCAAATATGTCTTGATTTCGGGATTGGGTGTTACTGTGTCAGTAGAAAAATTACTGTTACACGTCAAGTTATATGTTAATAAACCCACTTATGTTTTACATTTTTGTGTAAGAAAAACTTGTTAGTAACCTTACTTGTGTGGACTTAAGAATACAGTCACCGAAAATAACTATTGTGGAATAAATTGATATGTTACAGCTGAAAGTAACGAAATACGACGGTTCCATTTTTTCAACGTCGGACTCCATCTTTGTGACCTTCGACATCACCACTACCGCTGGTAGAAATATTACAAATAGAGTTCTCAATCTTCCAGAGAATGGGCTTGTTCGACTCGATGAAACCTTCCCGAGGGATGCAGAAAGTGTAACTATAGAGGTAACCTAAGCCAAAAACTATAGCGATTTGGTAATAAAGACAGAAATGTACATGTTCCCTGACGTATCTAACAGTATTATATAACTGTTAGTTTACTATCTAAATGATGTATTTTTTAAAATTTAATAAATATATCTGACTCTCATAAGTCACAATAAATTTCGGTTTGGTATGATTTATAGTAAGCATTTAAGCAACCTAAATTTTAATATCATTTTCAGGCAGAAGTAAACGGCTTCACAACTTCCAAGTCACTAGACAAAGCCTATTCTCCGACCGGAAACTTCCTTCAAATTGTCATGAATTCAGAAAGACCAACGGTGATAAACGTCTTTGTACTTGTTTTGTACTTACTACTTTACTGTTTTCAATGATTTAAGAAACTAAAATATACTCCTACATTAAAAATTATTGAATTGATTTTTCAATGCGTTCGTAGTGATAATAACAAAGATATAAGGCCAAAAAATATTGTTTGGTTTTGCCAACTGCCCTAACAATTTTTTCCCCGATGAAAAAAAAACCCCCCGCAAAGCAGGCCATTGTACAGCGACCATTCGGCAAGAACAAAAACTGACCAGGAAACAAATCAAGAAAATAAATAATAATAATAAAATAGCAAGCCTACTTTTGGCACATGTTAATTACCTGAAACAATTTTTTTTCAAAATCGAAGATTTTGACAGCCATATTATAGAAATCAAATAAAATCGAGATTTAGAAAAGAGTATCTGTGCTGTTATTAGTTAGTCATGCAATATATATATATATATATGTCTACTATTTAAGCGATTAAAAGTCGTTTCCAAAACAGTTTTTTTACATGTATGATTAAAACAGGTTGGATCACTTGTCAGATTTACGGCGTTTATAACAGAAAGGATCACACAGATAAGTTATCAGGTATTCAGATCATAACGAGAAATATTTCCTTTATATTTACAAACTTTGTAGATTTCACAGCAGAACGAACAGCTATAGATCTTATGAAATCTTGAAGCAGAAATCCCGGTGGAGCCATTAAAGTTGAACACGTAATACTAACAATAACTAATGTTACCGAATTTAACTAAGAACTTTCTTTTCCCCTATTTTGTTTACTTCTGTATTATATTACCTGGGTCCTTAATTATTTCAACAGTTCATACATAAAATGTCCAGTATGCTCGTCTCATGAATGACAGAAAAATTGGATGTTGTCTGTTTGCTTTTCAGGTGTACGCAAAAGGAGTGATGGTCTACGAATCCTCAGCCAGATCGAGCAGTCAGAGAGGAGACGATCAGTTTTCGATCTCATTTTCAGTCGAAGATGTCATGGCTCCCAACACCCGTCTTCTGGTCTTCTACTTCCGGCCTGATGGAGAAGTTGTAGCGGACAGCTTGTCTTGCAAAGTAGAAGGAACCTCCTCCAATCCAGTGAGTCCTGCTTCTGTCCTGCATTTGATCTGCATGGCCAACGTGCAAACATCGGTGTTATGATTTTTTCGGCGTCTCGTTGCCTAACCAATCAGGAGAAAGTGCAACTTGTTACCGTCGACCTGACTGGCTCGCTAAAACAGTAAGTCGGGAGAGCGCACAGTTGAGCGAGGGAGGTAACCGGCCGAGAGCGAGGGTAACCCGCGCCCCTTCCCTTGGTTGACCCGTCACCCTTAGAGGGGGTCGGGTGGGAGGTGGGGGCAAACAACCCTCCCGGCTACAGCCCACCACCCCGAACGGGTAGAAAACTTATGCGCGTTTCGCTGGTCAGGCCGCTTTCAGGGCTATAAAGGCAGCCGACTACTAACGCCGAATGCCGAATACACCCAACAGTTCTAGGGTAGTTACTGCAAAAGAGTACGACCATTATCCGCGACGTGGACACAGAGAACCAGCAGGCTGCTGCACAGGGGTGACTCTTGTCAGTCGGGAAAGGAACTCGGGCATTTCGGACCGTTGCTGAGACTGTGGAGCTGAAAGACGCGGCGTCTACGGTATTCCTATCCAGCATCATGAAAGTGAGTTTACCTACAGTGTAGGAAAGTAAAACATAACCGTAACTCAAAGATAGTTGTCTTGAACATCGGTATTGAAGTGGCTTAGAAGAAAGTATACATCAAACTTGTTGATTTGTCGGTTGTCCAACGGGACTAGTTATTTGTAGAATACTTACGGTTATCTCTTGTGATCGTCGATCGATCTTATTGTGTGTTAAGATGTCGGCGTGACGTCATTTTCTGAGCGGTTTTTGCACGTTGTACAGAAGACAAACGAATTGTCTTCAGAAAGGATACGGTTTTCCTTGTGTTCACCGATGTGAATTATCGGTACGGTAGAATTCATAACCCGGTAAATAACGTGTGCGTGTAGATACGTATAGTGTCGCTGGGATGAATCTATGAGAGTGTCAGCAATTTCTCTTTCCGTTTCTTAAAGTTCCTCTCTTTCTCCCACCATCTCGCCTGGTTATCTCTTCTGTATGATTTTCCCGGTAAAGAGCGTATCCGATCTGGCGCGTTTATGAAAAAAACATTTCTCAGAACAAACTGCATGCTTCACGGTACGCAGGGTACGCTTAGCACAGACAGTGCAGCACTACAGAGCAAAACATTAATGACTGGGCAGTGTCCTGGCCAAGGTTTCTGACCTTTTCATCAAAGTCTCATTCAGCAGAGAGCTGAGTGGTGGGTATCTCAATGTCTGACCGAAAGCAATTTTTCGTCTTTCTGTGTCATTGCTTTGCAAAAGCAAACGGTGAATTCTCAAAGATTATTTGAGAGAATTTCAAGTAAAGATTCCAAAATTTGGTCACCAGTTGTCAAGCCATGGACAGCTCTCTGGAGATTTTATTATTGTTGTTGTTGTTTTTGTACTTCTTCAGACTGTGATCAATGCCCATAACCTAAAAAGGGCAGTTCACCTGCTGCATTTCATTTGAACGAAGAGGACACGATCCCAACACCTTTCACTGTTTTTCATTTCAGATAAATCTGACGTATTCTGCAGATAAGGTGAAAGCAGGAAGTGACGTTTCTTTGATAGTCAGAGCTGAACCAGACTCATCCATTTTCCTTCTTGCTGTGGATAAAAGTGTCCAACTCCTGAAAAGCGGAAATGATATTACACAAGAAAAAGTACGTATTAACTCTGCGTCTTTCAATATTCCATTCAAGCTACTTCTGCAAAATTTAGTGGTGAAAGTAGACAGAATAAGGTTTGATTAAAAAAAACTTACCTCCAGTGTATATTTGGGTGATTTTTTTTATTAGGTGAATGTATCCTATAACGCTTAGAGTACAATACACACTATGTACAGCGTGCCTTCATGGTAAGCTGAAATGCTTTGATGCCGCGTTCAAACTAAATTTCCTAACACTGCATTTAAAAGAAAAGAATATGCTACGCTCTCGATTTTATCATCACAACAGATCACAAAAGAACTGGTTTTCTATGACTACGGCAGTGCTTATCTGGAATTTTGGAAGGACATGGTAGTCAGCGGGTGGCCGTACTCAGTCAAAGGATCAGATGCCAAGAGCATTTTCAAGGTCAGTGTCATCTGCTAAAACTTTGGCTTATTTGTACTATAAATACTATTTGTATTAATATGTTTATATCAGACGTCTTTTCCCACAGGCCAGATCCACCAGTTTATTTATTTCATTTTGTTGAGGGAGAATTGTTTAGCTGGCATTGTTAACGCTGACATCAGATCAGTTTCAAGGACTTAGGTCGGCTAAAACTAAAATTGGTTAATATTTAATGAGATCAAATGAACAGAATGTTTTCTCTAGTGGTACCAGACAACTCAAATATCCATCTTTTCCTGCGAAATAATGTTCGGGAAGGGAATTTCTCGCCTTAAAGAAACTAACGTGAATCAGTACTTAAAGAACTCAGGGTAAACACACTGTGCTGACCCAATTGTTCCGGGCGTGGCTTAGAAAAAACGGCATTTAACAACCCGATTACTTTTCTCATGTCCTCTATGCCTGTTGGTATCTTATTGAGTGACTTTTTCACACTTGAACGTTGGATGCATAAGCCATTGTGAGGAATAACTCAGATAGAAGTTACTGAGAGTGCTACAACAAAATCACCTTCTTTGGTAACCTTTGGTTGCCAAGAGTAAACCGAAATGAACAAAATAAAGTATATTTAGACCGAGTTGTAAAAAATATCAAACAGGGAAAACGTTGAGCTACGTGTTTTTAAAGCTATTAAATACAAAATCAAGAAAGACTGTAGCTGTGTGAAAGTGTATATGATTGTAGTAGTATACAAAAATGATGTATGCATTTTATGAAAATGTCAGACGTGGAAATTTGAAAATATACCTGGAGAAAAAATCTGTGAAATGTTGCAAATCTGAAGGAAAAAAATCAAGAAAGACTTAAAATTATGCAAATTTCTTGTCATTATTACCTCGCTGTTCAAAATATTTTCTCTTTCGCCTTCAGAATGCTGTAAAGTTACTTTTTTATGTATTAAACATTTTATTTGCTTTGTAATGTGTCTTTCTGTAAGTGTATGTTTTGTCAAAGCTAAAAGTCCCCCCATCCCCACAGGGCTTACAGCGAAATAGACAAGCGTTTAAAATGTTACAGTTCAGAGCTGAATTACATGTTTTTATATCGGGTCTTCTACTTAAAAGCGTTCGATCGTAAGATCCTCTCGTACTGTGCAGTAAACGTTCATCTTTACCTGTGTAGAATACGAACTCCCATACGAACTCCCATGCAACCCAGCCTCAAAGCTGTTGTATGTGCTGGTTCTGAAATTGAAACTGTGCTTGCTAAGCTGAACACGGACAACACTTTAATCCAAAGCTAATGTATTGCTAGTTTATTTACTCTCTTCCTGAAAATAAGTGTCGATCTTTGCGCAGGAGACACAGGTGCACATATTCACAGATGGTACAGTCAGCGAGAAACCACCAGTCATTCCTACGTAAGTACTGTCGGAAATCTGAAAACGAGTAAAATCACTTGTATTGAATCTTTTTCAAGAATATCAACTTTATTCCATTACCACTAAGTGGATCGGATTTAGCACACAACGAGTGATGCACATCTGTGTAAAATAATAGCATTCGTTCGATGCGTAACCATATTAAGGAAACTAAAAAGGGCTTATCTCATATCACATATATTTCATACACTAACTGACTCGACAACATCAAATAATCTACAGGTTATTTACAGAGAATCACCGTGCTCGTATCTAGGGTAAGACGTTGCCTGATTACGTCATACCGGGAGGAATCAGACAAACAGAATAAAAAAACTAAAGCCAGAGAGGAAATCAAACTGCAACACGGCCTATGATCCCGCTCTATACACCGATACAATAAGTGACCGACAACAGAGCATCTACCCTTGTCAGTACTAAAACAACTGCTTTACCGCGATACACAGCTCTGAAGCTGTTCAACGACCCAACACTTCACTCTAGCTCCTCTTGGCGTTCGCCCGGCCACTAGCCTATGACGTCTCCTGTCTCCGGCAGGATAAAACCACCTATCTTAATCAACCCGAGTCCCAGACTCTAAGACAGTTATTTATGGCAGAGCAGTCCTAACCTATAAGGCACATTAGCAGTCACTTACTCGTCTGTCTCATTGACTTGTCGGCGAAATACAATCCAGTGTATTTAGCGTGAGAACTAGATTCCTTTGCTCTTCTGACGTCCTGGCTAAGATGGCGAGCGGCAGAGGTGTACGCTTGTCGTTTGGTCCTCCCTATCTATCTCATCTCCTATCTCCTCTGTCTGTGTTCCTCTCACTCACGCTTTCCCCCGCTTAAGTAGTATGCGCCCTGAAGCATTAAACTCGATTAAACTGGTTCTGGCCGGCCTAGGCCGGCGCAGAGCAGCTACCCTGACTTATGACGTAGCGTCCACCTACCAGGTGTCAAGAGAGGGAAGGGTGAACAGGGTAACCTAGGGGTGACATGTGACAGACGTACGTCCTTCGATTAACACTTACCCGGGAGTGACGTAAATAATCCTTTCAGTCGACACTTGCTACCCGCTCACAGATCTGTCTTGATCACCTGAAGTCACGAGGGAGGGAGGGAGGGAGGGAGGGAGGGAGGGAGGGTAACCAGTCGGAGGATCAGATTCAGGGTATGAAGCGCTTGGAGTGCTCCCGAACGTTTCCGCAGGCTCCAAGGTCACGCAAGGTCTTACCTCTTGGGCCTTTCAGTTTTACATGCTCTCAGCTTTGCATGCATCGGGGTGCTGGTGTTCATTGTATGGCGCGATGCAACAATGTATCTATCAGACCTTGCGTGAACGAAGTATTTGCGAAATCTTGCTAATCTCTTGTCATGGAAACACCGCTGCAAAGGAAGTGTTTCCATGACACATAACAGGGGTATGTGTGTAACGAAATTGAGACCTGACGTGTAAAAATAGCATTGTTCACGCAGTTTAAACTAAAGGGTCGTTTAGTTAAGGGAAGTAAATTTCGTGCTCTCCCAGAGAACAATATGTACGGTGGAGAGAGGTAGTCAGGCAACCTCCCAGGTCCTCTGAGTCAGGGACAGCGGATGACAGCAATGGGGTTAGCCAAGTACGATGCAGTGACCTGGAGGTCAACTTGGAACCTCGAGAAACCTAAACATTGCTCTGGCTGCCTGTCAACAGATCATGAGCGAATATGCACGTGATGCTGTTTACGAGAATAGATCATGTGATGTAGAGGGCGCTGGAGTAGGGAGAAATAAGAACAGGAGGATGAGAGATTCAGACGGAGATTGGACCAAGAGAGAGAAGGATACAGACGGAAGAAGCGTGCTCGGGCTTAGGCCCAGCCCTTAGGGCTTATGCTTGCTGGTCATAGGACTTAGAAAGTTTTGACCATGAAGGCCCAAGGCAGGAGTTAGCAGGCAGAAGACGGGAGGGGCAAAAAGGAGGATGGGCCACAGGGCTATCTTCTATATGCGCCTCCGCTGCAGCTGTACAAAGGAGTTATACTCTGGAAGAAGCCACTGCCTTTAGCGGCCAGGCAAGAGTTAGAAAATAATAGAGAAGAGCAGGCTTTAGTCATGTGCACTTTAGTCTGTGTCACTAACATGGTAGACAGTAGTGAGAGAGAAGAGGTCCTTTAATAGCCACTAGACTATGGAATAGGTTGTATGGTAAGCCGGCCACCACCTGCAACGGTTTTTGTTCAACAAATAAAGTTTGGGACGCGCACTCATCTAGTTTGGCGTCTGTTCGATTGAATGAGGACCGGTAAAACTGTTACAATGTGGTTCTTTGCGTTGTTATTCGTATTGTATAAGTAATAGAGTATTTTGTTCTGTGTACGTAATGGCCGTTTTCTTGACGTTGGTCGTATGAGACCACGTGAGCATGCGCGTTGGGAGTAAAAAGAATAAGTAGTGACGACACCACGCAGCAACCTTCCTGCCTACCTGTTCGGTCAACTACGGTCAGCTGAGGTTTCTTTGAAGGGCGTGCAAACTCCGCTAGACAGCGGTTGGTCGTGCTTCAGTGCGGATCATGTCTCCTGAACCCACAGTGCATGATCCTCGCTTTCTTGACAACACCATATTCAAAACATACTCCGAAAAGCTCAGTTCATTATGCATTTAAAACATTTTTATTTATGGTTCTGTCTTTACCTGTTTGCCTCCTCTTTGGTCTGCTTTTCGTACAGGCAGTTAAACATACTTATTGGTAACAGATTCAAATTTTGTTCTTTCAGATTACCTGAGATTGTCTGAGCTTGCATTTTGTTTGGATTCTCGACGATGTCCTACTGTCAAATCAGTGTTCTGTTTTATTGTTGCAGAACTGCGCCGACATCGATCAACGTTGCAGTGCCTAGGATGACCTATCATGCCGTAATATACGAGGATCCTCCACTTTTCAACATACGTCAACCATTTTATTCTCCAGGTGAAGTATTGGATTCTTGGGTTGACAGAAACGTCGAGCCCGTAGAAAATGTGGAGAGGATTCGCACATTTTTTCCAGAGCGATGGTTGTGGAGTCTCGTCAACATAGGGTGCGTAGTACATAATAAGTCATGTGATGATCTCTTTAGATGCAAACGTCTAACTGGCATACTAAAGCTGGAAATTTCCTGCAGGGAAAACCTTATTTATTCGCTGAAATGAGGAAAAGTCACACCGCATGACATATGCATTAAGTCCAAAATTCTAAGCTGATATGACGCAATCACTGCCGATTTCTACTTCCAGATTCGATAACTTGATATAATACATCTCGGGGTTTTGAATATTTGGCAGCCACTGTGGTATTTATAATAAACCCGCCTTCTTTGCTTGATGCGCTGATAACAGGCTCGTCATTTCTGTGGTTCTGCAAACTCTGAAGTGAGAAAATATGCGAGATGTTAGCTAACGAGGACCCCATGTTGGTTAGCTGCTTTGCAAAAAAGTAGCTTTTATACCTCTTTTCAAAACAATTTCCCATTCTCAAATCAGAAAGCTCAAATCTTGATGAGACGTTATCACATCAGCCATGCACTTTCGCTTGGCTAGATAAGGCATTCTCCAATTTATAGTTTTGGAATAAAAAATTCAAAAAGAGAAATTCTCCAAGCTGATATAATTTTAAAACAAAGAAAAAACAGCATGATTTCAATTAAAACGTTTCTGATTTAACCAGAAAACAGTCATTACCATTGATCAAAAGATGTCGGTAAAAGCAGAGTAAAGTTCTTTGGTTTTTCTCTCCACCCTCCTAGATATTAATTTTCTGCGATCACGATTAATTAATCTTTCATGTGTTCGTAAGGGGATATTCGGGTTAATTCGTAACAACATCAAAAAGGGATGTGATGAAACGTAGTTTCCGTCTGTTTGATTAAAGACAGCTTATTTTCCGAGTCACCTGACCGATATGCACAAGAACACTTAACTGGTACCACATAAAAGAAAACTGTTTTCAAAGCTGTGGAATCTAGTAGTTTCAGTTTCAGTACTTTCGTATTCAACTGAAAGCCTTGAGTGACTTTCTAGCAAGGAGAATACAATAACATGCAGTACAATAAGTTGTCAGCGCCATTCAATTATATAAACTTCATTATTTAATGCTAGGTAAGCATGTTGCGGTTTGTATCCGGAACTTTCTGATTGACACTGGATTCGAACATAGCTGAATTGAAATGATTCATCCAAAATTTCCGGAAGTTTTGAAACTATTCACCGAACAGCGAGTAGTCACGTCCAAAGGCATTTTGGAGAAAAAGGGGCGATATAAGTGCACTTATTCTTCTGAAATAACAGATCACAAAACAGTATTTTAAAGTAGTTTTCAATGGCTCGATGTTTTTGAGCATTGTGCGTGACCAGCAGGTACTCAAAACAATGTGAGTAGTTTGTACTGCGAAGCTTAAATTTTATATGAGTAATTAATTGTCTATACCTATCGATAAAGTAGAAGTTATGATATCATATATGTATGAATAGTTATATATATGAATAGTCATATGTATATGTATATGTATATGTATATGTATATGTATATGTATATGTATATGTATATGTATATACACAGAATATATCGTTTGTTCAGCTCCAGCGGAGTCGTACAGAAACGGATAACTACGCCAGACACAATCACCACGTGGCTGACCACAGCCTTTGGTGTCCACCCGCTGTACGGTGTCTCTGTCACCCAGCAGGCGACAGAGGTCTGTAATGTTCTGTCATAAATATAGAGACCACACGCTTTTACATTGTTTATTACTTGTTACAAACTAGTTAATAATTGTGTGGCTACGTGGGATTTTAGATGGTTCTTATTCTCTGTTATCGAGTAAAAGAAACGAGAATCATTTACTTGGAAAGAAAGTTTCGTCTTCTAAAGCCAGAAGCGTGAGTTTAGTAGAGAAGTTACAAGCAAGAGTTGTATACTAAATTATTCCATCTAGATTTGCCTCCGGGTTTTTTTGACGGTATCACAGATCCTCCCTGCCTCGAAATGTTACTTTCGTACTTAAACCAGACATGCCCCACTTATGCCTTTTATGGCAAAATCATCCAAGCAGTAACTTGTTAAAGTTTAAATCTGTATATGGGGTGATTATAAAACTACCAGCATGACAGTGTCAGGTCAAGTTTTGGAGTCGTGAGTATGTATTGTTGTCATAACAAATACAGTGTTTATTCCGCCTACTAAAGTGTCGTCTTCCTGAGACCGGTAGTGTGTGGGATTGAGCACGTGAGAGCTCGCCCTAGGACCAGACGAATATTCCCAGAGTAATCGACAGTCTTGCAGTCAAAAGGAATAATGAATGTCTTGGTGCACGATTGACATAAGGTTGCAAATGTTTTCTTATAATGTGAATTTTTGAGTTGGCTAAATGGAAGCTATTCCACTGAATCCGAAAAAAGTTACGGTGAGCAAAAATGGTGTCGAATGGCGAATACGTTTAGACAATGTCAGCCTTTCTGTTTGTCACAGCTGATGACATTTCAAGACCTTTTTGTGAGCTTGGACTTGCCATATTCTGTAATACGCGGAGAGGACATCTGTCTCAGAACCTTCGCCTTCAATTACTACAATCGATCTTTGCAGGTAACATTTCCACATCCTTCTGCTTTTTCTCAGCCACACGGCGTACTCTGTTTCTGATACCAGTTTATCCCAATGTTTCCTTCTTGCAGATGCGTATGACCTTGGGTCAGGCCGATGGTCTGGACAACGTTGTGTTGGAACCCGCGTCTGGTTTGGGTGGACAACGTGAGATTCGCCGCTCTATAACTGTGACCCAGGACCTTGGTCTTGTAAGAATAAGTGACTTTTTTCTTTCTGATTGTGACCCGCACCCCCCGAACAATCAGTCTTTATTTTTATAGCAGTATTAAAAAAAGTCTCAAACGACGAGCTAGTCAATACACTGCAGTAGTCAAACAACCGGTGTACGTTATTATGGAATTAGATATACTGAATAAAAGTACCGGTATACGTTATTATGTAATTGGATATACTGAATAAAAGTACCGGTATACGTTATTATGGAATTAGATATAGCGAATAAAATCATTATTATCAATTACATTTGGTGACATTTGTGTTGTGTAGTTACAGGGTGTCCTTGTTCTCCACAGGTTGGTTCTAACACGGTGGAAGAAGCGGACTTTTGTTTTACACCCACAAAGATAGGCAAGTTACCAATTCGTGTAAATCTCACATCTTCTGTTCCTGGCGATGGGGTTGAGTATATGCTGCTGGTGGAGGTGAGTAACCAAGGCGACAACCACAGGTTTTTGTTTCTTCTCGGCTTAGCATGACTGGCTATGATAGTCTGAAGGTTTATTCATTGCGTTTCTGTCTTTCCTCTTTTTGTATTTCGTGCTTTCTGTCTGCCCGGCTGCCTGCCTGCCTGCCTGCCTGTTTGTTTGTTTGTCTGTCTCTAATAACAGAAAAATAGAGAAAGGAAGGGTGAAAGGTAAAAAGGTCATAGAGAAGGAAAGAAGGAAGAAAGAAAGAGAAAAAATGAAAGCTTTGATATTAAGTTTTTTTGTTCCGGCTGATGTAAGTGGTGAAAGTTTTCACTGATTCCGTCGACCTTTGCCATTGGATGATATTGCGTGACATTGTATTTATGTATTAATAGCCTTCCTTACAAACGTCTTTCCCAGAAATGGTGTTACACATCAGAGAAAGGGAGAACAATGTAGCCTGTGATCTGTAAACCTGATAAATAAACTCAGATAGGAATTGGTAGAGTGGTTGTATGCATTTGTGACTCTCCTGGCGTCTTTCCAATCTGAAAGTGTTTCTGTACAAATTTCACACTGACGTGAATACAACTATAGGAACTAGCATTCTTGATGTCCAAGCTTTTGCTCCCACAGCCCGAGGGATCGCCTGTTGTCAAAACGATTGCTGTCCGTCTAGACGCCAAACCTAACGTGCCGTTCTCGAAAACTGCCCCAATCAGCTTTCCGTCTACAGCTGTACGGGGGTCACAGGTCATCACTGTAAAAGTTTCTGGTAGGTGGACTCACACAGCTTTTGGTTATGTGCACCATACACGCAAGCACTCAGACTGAAGGAAAGAAATGGTCATCTACTTTTACATACATGCTAAACGATTGCTGCAAACTCATAATCACGCACGCTGATTGAGTTGTCCACATGTTTGTGCGAAAAGTCTAAACACTTGTACACACCTTGTCTTTGGTATCTGCATGCATAGGCGCATGAATACATTGTAAATTCACTGTCGAACTTTTGTCAGCGTGCCAAATAATGTCACGCTGTCAGCTACAGGAGAACATTGCATGATTTACTGTAGCCCAATGTTCTGTATAATTATCTTTTGATGTGCGTGGTTTTTTTTTTCTTTACGCAATTTTATGTTCACATGAACTCTTTTAACATTTTCATGATTCGAGTCTGCCAGCTTAAGTAAAGGCTGAGCATTGTAGTTTGTCGATTCACTGCAAGAACCAAAGGATTTTTGACAGGAAACCTGTTGGCGCCGGTAATCTCAAATCTCGAAAAGCTCCTGCGAATACCGTCTGGATGCGGGGAGCAAAACATGGTCAACTTCGCCCCTGATGTTTTTCTCGTGAACTACCTTCAGCGCACAAACACTTACACTCCAGAGCTGAAGGCTAAGGCGGAGAAGTTCATGTTGGAAGGTGAAGATACGCCATTAATGGTTTGTCTGTATTGTGATGTGAAATTGTAAGCCATTGGTCAACCACGAGCTTTCACTTTAGGAATAATCGAAGAAGTCGCAGTGCTATAACAATGGAACAACAACTCAAACTTTGGTTATGCAGGAGAATATTTAAAGGTCTTTATATATATATATATAAACTATATGATACATACCTCTTGAAGGCGTG
>SMGT01001545.1:82760-97252 GCA_004794575.1 Lanistes nyassanus | reverse complement strand
CCCTTTTTTTGGGGGGGGGGGGTAATGTAAAACACTTTTGTTAGTCCAACGAGAGTTAGAAAGCAGCTTTTTTAGGAACTAGGGATCTATTCAAAGGGATTAGTGCTACAGACGGATAATTAATGTTTTGTTTTATTGTTGTTAAGGAAAGACACACAGTTTCAGGCAGTGAAGGTCAGTAAATGCAATGGATCGAGAAAGGATCTGTGAGGGAAGAATCCATTTTCGATCTTCCGAATCACGCACGATCCATCGCCACCAGACAATTTATATATATACAAATATTATGCGGATTGCGCGCAGCGCATTTCACGCTGGCAGAGGAAGCCTTTGTTTAAACGCTACGTGCACATGAATAACAACCTGGGCAAGTGCTCGTGCACTAGAATCTTCCACGCTCATGCGCGCCTTTCACCAGGTTGTCAGAGCAGACACGACCGTCAGGTCAAGATGACGCCATCTCAAGCTGTGCGGGTGGTGCTGGGTACAGGCACAAGTCTGTCTGTCCGTCCGTCCGTCCGTCCGTCCGTCCGTCCGTCCGTCCGTCCGTCCGTCCAACATCTCTTAGAGGAATGCGAACGAACAAGGTTCGCTCACTCCACAAAAAGCTTCCTAGTCCTCGCTCAGTGTCTGTCGGCTTTCCCAAATACCAGCCTCCTTGTATAAAAGGTTTGCTATCTGCCAGCCACCCTGTATACCTAGGTAGGTAGCCGCTGAGGTAAGTAATTTTAGAACTACAGTGCTTCCACCTTGCGGCGATTTCTCACTATGAGGGGATGGGGTCCTATTACTAAGATATACACTGGAAGAACCACCAGACTGATACCAAGCAGCAACATACCCAGTGCGGAGGAGCAGTTTGATGCTCGGGGAAAAGCCAAACGGAGTCCGCACAATATTTTCACTTCACGAAATAATCTTTGACAACACCTAGATTCGAACCAGCAACATCCACACGCTAGTCCCCAGCTCTACCTGCGGAGCTATCTAGCCCACCCCTGCCTGTATACACAAGTATTAATGCCCACTGAAATATTCAAGGATCTGCCTGTCTGCTGGTGATTCTGCCCAGCTTGGTGTCCACAAAACAACATAGATGGGCCTGTCGCGGTGCTTGTGCATTTTCAATCCGAGGCGTGCACTTTTCCTCCTACCTCACAGAATAAAAATAGAAAGCGGGGGAAGGAGGAAGTCACGTGATCCTAGGAACCAAGATAGGTATCTTTCTTGGTTGCCCTCCAGCAGTGGAAGACGGCGCCTGAGATCGACATGCTGTCACTCAACCACTTCTCCTCATTCTTTCTGCACTTCAGGAATTCGAGCTGTCGTCACAGTTATTTATAGGTTACTCCTCGAGACATAAGCAAGAAGTGTGCTGGATTTTTGCCGGTGATGTCTAACGGATAAATGGTAACAGAGTGTTTATCCTCTGCAGGCGGACTGGAAACCCAGATCCAGGTAGCCGAGATAACTAGGTGAGGAAGGGAAGTCGGAACGTCGGACGGACAGACAGACAGACAGACAGACAGACAGACAGACAGACAGACAGACAGACAGACAGACAGACACACAGACAGACACACAGACACACAGGCAGACAGGCAAGCAGACAGGCAGGCAGACAGACTGCCAGGCAGGCAGGCAGGCAGGCAGGCAGGCAGGCAGGCAGGCAGACAGACAGGCAGGCACACAAACAGACACACAGACACACAGAAACACAGACAGACAGACAGACAATAGTGTGAATACTTTTTCGAAGCTACTCGGCAGTTTGCCCTGCACGGTCAAAAACTCACGAGATGCAATGCTAACACCTCTACGACCATTACGGACATGTGCAGCCATTACGGAAACGTTTCGCTTACCTTTGCGAGGAGATTACCGCGGATCAAATGTCTTTGACTTTTTTTTAAAACCAAATTTGCTACTGCTGCGATGTGTACAACCAATCACAAACGTCGAGCAGACTCATCTTGGACAAGTCACGTGATAAGGCTAGGCAACTCGAGTTTGGGTTATGGGTAAACTTCAGCATACTGCATTAGGGCAGTGCGGGGAAATGGCGACGCGAAAACGTGTGTTCGTGCTTTGCACAAACAGCCATTGTCGTCACACATGAAAGGCTACTGACCGCCAATGCCGCACGGATGTTCTTGCAGGAAAATTATAACAGCTAGACAAATGTGAGCACACAGGGGAGATAACTGAAGAAAACTAATAGTATCCAGAGCAGTACTATTTCTGGCTCGGCTAACTCGACAGGACGGGCACTCGGACAATTACAAGACATACACATTCGTTACGAAACGATGTCAATAAAAAGCCTTTTTGTTTTAGAAGACCAGCATGAAAAAGCAATCAAACTTTGGAGCAACGCCATCAAATTAACATTAACGACACTTAACCCTAACCCTGTCCCTAACGCTGCCCTATCCGCAATCCTAAACCAAACTCACGATACCTGCTCCTCGCTAAACAAACTTTCTTAGCATAAATGTATTAAAATTCCCAATTCAAAGATACTTACATATGGCGTTTGCCACGGAGGACGCATGCAGAAGGACTTCTGTTTTATGTAAAATGCGTTCCACGGTGTACTTGCTTTTACGTGATAGGACCTCAGATACATATATATATATATAACCCACACACACACATACACGCAGACACTTCACTGGCCGTTTTTGCATTAAATGACTACATTTTCCTCTATTTGTATTTCTTTACAGCTCGTTTTTATGACACGTAATTCACTGGTTTATTTATTTTGAAAATTCCCTCATACACCTTGATGGTTGAAAGAATCAAATATGAAAGAAACGTTTTCGTTAACGTCTGTTTCCCCCCCCCCCCCCCATTGCATCCGAAAGATTAGAACGACGATAAAAACGATAGGTTTGAGATATCAATGATGATTATTGCTATGCACCGTCAAGCTTTTTTTTCTTCGACAGGAGGCAGTAAACTATTCGAGCTTAGGATTCATATTCTCTCTGAAAGCTCCACTGCCTCAACCACACACTCTGTTTCCTACTGAACCCTGCGCTACAGCAGAATACAAAGTTGTTTACCAGACCTTGTTTTTTTTTAAATCTTCTTTTTCTCTCGATCTCGATCTCTCTCTTCA
This sequence comes from Lanistes nyassanus, assembly GCA_004794575.1. Taxonomy (NCBI): domain Eukaryota; kingdom Metazoa; phylum Mollusca; class Gastropoda; order Architaenioglossa; family Ampullariidae; genus Lanistes; species Lanistes nyassanus. The sequence goes on along the minus strand of SMGT01001545.1, from coordinate 94,125 downwards.
ACAAACTGCTTTGTCGTCAGACACCCGCATCCCGCTTCTCTGAGCATAAGACAAACAAAGGATAAGTACAGATAACAGGCCGTTAGGAAAACACCAAGGCCAGTCAAAGACACTGGAGATGATCGATTACCTTGGTGACCTGCGCGTCTCAGTCCCCGCTCCGACGTCCAATCAGATTAGCCGTTCTTTGTGGTCCTCGTCTCCTTCAAAACACCCACACCCCACCCCAGGGGAGTGGGGGGGGGGAGAAGGGCAGACAATTATAAAGTTTATCGTAGACGAGCGCGACTCCGAGAGTCTTTGGCAAGTGAGGAAGCGATTGCTGGGAGCTGCTGCTAGCTAGAAGTGCTGACTAGCCCCGGGCTATCATCGCTTCGAGAAGAAAATAGGTGTGGCCAGACTGCCTTTGCCATTGTGTGATGTCCCCGACCCAGCAGCAATCAAGAGATCCCGCAGACTTTTCATGTACGGCCTCGTAACTAAAGCCAATTCAAGGGAGGGAACTGATCGGTGGTTGAAGGATGGGTTCTAGTTGAAAGACATGCAACAGGGTTTTGCCAAGTCTTCGCTGGTATTTTTAAGGGTAGAGGGTAGGAGATAATCTAAGTGCCGACTGGGTAATGGTAATTTTAAGTTTTATGCACAGGCCACCAAATTATCAAAAACGTCAGTAAAGAAAACTATTTGCCCACCAGGGAACAGCACCGGCAGTAACCATGAGTGTATGACCAAAAATTGAATAACTTCTTTGTAAAAGGTATCAACACCATCAGAGAGAGAGAGAGAATTAAGGGACTTATATGATGACAGTTATTTCAGCCAAACATTGCTATTGTAAATTTCCTAGTACAGAAACATTTCAAAAAGAATATCACTCTAACTCATTCTCACGCACAACGTGGGATTAGACGAGATGACGTGAGACGAAGGAACACGAGGTGAGATCAAATGAATACGATCAGATATGAAAGAGAGACATTTCACATCATATACATGTATATTTTTATACACCTCGTAGAATTCATTAGCAAGTTGCACCTCGATTTTTGCTGACGCAGGGGAAAATGTCTCATAAGCGAGGAGCGAAAATATCGTGCACTTTTCCTCCCTCCTAAACTAAATGGTATCTGTGTTCACTAATTCAAACAGATTATAAAACACGTTTTGCATTAGCAGTCGGGGGTAGTTTAACTGTATTACTAAAGCCTTCTTTACAGATTGTGTATGTGTTTCGCTTCTGGTTTCTCCTTTATTTTTGGTGTGTGTGTGTTTTTTTGTTTGTTTGTTTTGTTTTGTTTTGTTTTGGGGGGGGAGGGATATTCAACTATTCACGACTGTAATGAGTGCTTATAACCTATTTCAGCTGCAAAGAAATCCGAAATATCCATTCCAGATCTACCCCTTCACAAGAATTAAACGATACCTGGTTGGAATGAGAAATAGCTGGACATTTTCCTGTCTCAAAATGCACGTCCAGTTGCACCTAAAAGCATTATTTTAACGCACCCTCATTGAAAACAAGATTGAATGAATGAAGGTAAAAAAAATCAAGTTTGCACGTTATCCACCATCTACATGTCACACATTTAAATGTATTCTCGCAGAACATATACAGGTGGTTCTACTGGTTAATGACAGGGAGCATTAGCGCTGTCCTGCATTTGTGTGTGTGTGTGGGGGGGGGGGTTGTTTGTTTGCTTCTTTTATCTTTTATCATAATTCTTGGATCCTGATTCTTGCTTCCTGCATCTCCCATATTGTATTCTACATCTTTCCGAAAGCGATTGAAAGAGAAAAACGTTTGGTGTAAGGACATAGACAACCCCGAGATATATGTCCATGACATCATCAAAGCTGTTCACAATAAGAACACTTTTCTTCCTCCTCACGCAGGCTCAGTGCTTTGCACCATACGTTGTTATCGTCTTTGATGTAGAATTAACTAATAGGAAGTAATGTTTTATTTTACAAAGCAGTTAGTGTAAGAGATGTTTCATAGCAAAGGATTTCAGTGTTAGAATCTGGTGTAGTCTGCTGTTACCTTTATATTTTAGTGGTTTTATGTCATATTTGTTATATCATATTTGATAGTTGATATTTATTTCTAAACTTGCCCTTCAGATAGAGCCGAGGTTCTAATGAATAAAGGTTTTGTATTGACATTCATTTTTCTCTCTCTCTCTCTCATTCCAGTCTCTCTCCCCTTTTTCTCTGCCTTTTCTCTCTCTCTCTCTCTCTCTCTCTCTCTCAGCAAAGCTTAACAACGATAGGCTAGTGGGCTAGTAGGCTCGTGAAAGAGAGACTGAGGACAGCCCTGGCAAAACTTGCCAGAAAACAATCCATTAAAAGTTTTAAGCGCTGGCTACAGCAGCGAGAAAATTGTGTGTGGGTCAAAAACAAGGTCCTTTGCTAGCAGGACCTAAGATGTATCGACTATCTATTACGATATTGGCATACGAGGTCGTCTGTATAGCCCCAGAAAAAGACGAGCTGATCTTAGATGAAATTGTAAGTATTACGTAAACAGAGTTCCATATGCGTTCCATTAAAAAAATGGAGGTAAAAACGTTCATCCAACACGATATGAATTTTTAATCATCAGTGGTCTGCGAAATAGAGAGAAGAAAAACGAAAAGCGATATGTGTGTGTGTGTGTGTGTGTGTGGTGTGTGGGGGTGTGTGGGGTGTGTGTGTGTGTGATAGACAGCAAATGGGGTGAGGGGCCTTCAATTCTGTTTCTGGTTTTACCAGTGGTCTATTACATTATTACATGAAGGCTTTCTTTTACTTTCAAACACTGCACGTCTGTTAGCTACTTCTGCTTTAGTTGTTAATACGAGTTTCTGATATGTCCTATGACAGATTGCTGTACATGAGATTTTGATAAGCAGGCTATTTATCTGGTGCTTATGATACTACTGTTATGAGTATCATGAAGCATACAAGTAAATGGACTTGCTTTTTTTTTAATTTTCGAATACGAAGGGTATCACAAAAACATCAACAGATCACTGCATGTGTCTATATTATTGTTATTCTGTACCTTACAGTCTCTTTACTGCGCTAATGTCACGACTAGGTAAATGGAACGATGAACGTTATTACCCCAAAACGTGGACAGTTTCAATAAACAAATAGGACAGCACGTGTTCTTCGCTTTTACAACCTCTTCGTTCAATCAGACACGTGAACGACAGGAAAAAAGTGATTAGAAGTCTGTTCGAACACTGTTCGAACTCCTCTATTCAATTTACGGAAAGTCAGACACGGACATCACACACATGTATCAATTCATCAAGCATCGGATATTTGCTTTCCCATGTAATGAAATCGTAGTCAGAACTCCTTACACACTGTACCTCCCTATGTAAACAAACAGTTCAAGGGAGACAATCGATCAAGTCTTGAACTCTATTGACAACTAATACAAGGGTTGGTTGTCAAATCAGCACCTCCCCTGGTGGTGAGTCAAATATCAGACCCTTCCTTTACTTCCTTCCGTACGCTGCCAACACGAGTCGAAAGTATAAAAGAAAAACAAGTGACTGCTGCTTGGAGGAAAATCCAAATAAAAATTTAAATTTTATTTTACGAGTCGAAAGCTCAAACAGTCTGGTGTCGATATGGACAATGCGATCACAAGGCAGAGGGGAGGAAGATTTCTTGAGAAATATCCCAGTCCCCTGTTGGATTCGCCAAGATAGAATTCTTTTTCTCAGAGCAGTAGGCTCGGAGGTTTGTAGAAACGGGTTCATAGCCGGGTGACGCAACGGCAACATAGTCTAGAACCTGGACTGGATCAACCCTAACCAGGGAGACAACCCTGTAAATGTGTGTCCTACTTCAGAAGTTGGTTCTATCTACTAAATAAGAAATTATTATACTTATAACAAAAATTATAAGTTTCTTACCAGCCTACCTTCTGTGTTGGCATAAGGCCCTATAAGCAGTCTGTGAGGTTTTCGAGTGCCTTACGAAGAATTTGTCTACACACGACGAAAGTTTACTCTGGGCGAACGACGTAACACGCCATAAGGTCTTCAGTCACGTGATGTCTGTGATAACTGACTAGCTTATTCGCGCAATGGAGGCTCTGGAATTAAGATGTCAATGTCTCATTACGTCATATAGACCCAAAAGTGTTTTAGAAGAGATCGTCTGCTTCCCTTTGAATGGGAGTGGAGGTAAACACCTAAGCGTATTTTTTAGAAGCTAAATTTAGTAGAAACCGGAAACTGGTCACATTGACTAAGCTATGGTAACGGATGCAAGGAGTTCTGCAAATAGAATGAATGCTCTTAGTATGCAAGAGGTGAACGAGTGCACTCTGTATTAAGGATACGAATGGTTGGATTAAACTTGGTACAGAAAAGGGCGTTCTGTGGCATAATATTATTTACAGTTTGTTGTAAGCTTTTGTAAGGAAAAACGTTTTGTTGTTTAATACAAATGTTGTCTAACCTGAAGGGGTGATATGAAGATGTGATATAGGGGTGGGGGAAAGACGGGGTAGGTGACGGAAGACACGCAAAACGTGAGCCCGTTATACAATGGCTGTGTTCCAAGATGGCCCCTGTGCCGAGAGGCCCACTAACATTCGGATGAGGGCCATCGACAGATTCTGCACTACGTTTAACTCCAGGATAAAATCTTTGGTCGATGCTGTGCTATGCGTACCGGAACCTGTAAAACTACGGCACGTGAGTCCAAAGCTCCACTGAACACTATCCAGGTCCCTACATGAATGCTAGATAAAGTGCTTGAGTATAGATCGCGAAAATGGCAGCTGTTTTGAAGACATTTTGGAAATCGCTGGTTGTTTTCGCCCTTCAGTCTAGTACAAAACTTTCTTTTCCCTCACAGCATCGATGTAGTTAGCGACTGTATTCTTTTCATCAGCACCTCTTCTGACACACGGTCTGGTGAACGTGCGGTCGAGTGAGACGACGAGGCACGGATAAAGGTAGATATATCAACAAGGTGACGTCATAGGAGTAGTGTAGCCACATAACCAGGATAAATCGATGTGTGGCAAGATCGACTCCGACCATCAAAGTCGTGAATTCAACGTCGGCGACTTTCCTTTGAAGAAGGTGACTGCGAAGACAGACCTGCTAGAAGCGAGACCAGAGATAAAAGAACCGAATACTTCTTTTCGTTGGAACGTCACTGTACGAGGCAAAAGGGCAATGATTCAGCCACATGGGTGGAAGATTTTCAGGAGTTAAGTAGATAATCCTGAAAGGTCAAGAGCAAGACCACATACTTGTTAATCACAACTGACGCACAAATGCGTGCGCGCCCGTGCTCTTTGCTTTGAGTTTGATTACTGGTACTGTTTATTTCACCTGAAAAAATCTTGTTTGTCTTCATTACATTATCCTAATCACTGCTTACCGTCTTTTTCCAAAAAATAAACAACCAAAGTGATGTCTATTCTGCACACCATGCCTTTTTCCCCCTCATTTCTTTGGGGATTTTTTTTCTTCTATATACCCTTTATTGCTTCCTTATGTTCTCCTTCCTTCTTTTCTCTCTTTCTCTTTCTTTTTTCGGGAAAAAGCCCTTTGTTGAAGGCAAAATACCTGTTACTTTTTACTGCGTTAATAGATCCAACACCGAAAGTTGAACACGTGGAAGCCTGCTGTACAGCTGTTTCTTTTCCTTTCCTTTCACTTTGTATTTTTCTCCGAGACGACCAGCGACTGTGAATAAAATGAACCTCAATAACACGATCGCAAATCAGACGGGTACAAACTAGAGATAAAATATGCTTCATTTGAAAACAACCTACGTAAAGAAACCACCATGGCTGCCATATTTTATAGCAGCAGAGCACGTACGAAAAAAAGCTGCACCTAATGGCATGTTGATTCTTGTTTTGAACGAGTTTTAAACGAGTTTCTAAACTTAAAATTATAGTCATTTAACCCTAATTTTCCATGGGATGAGCCGTGCGAGACGAAAGTGATGGAGATGTGGCGTAATAACCAATCCATTTTAATGTTGTTTTTGCGTCTTTTTGTTCGATCTCGATGTTTTGTGTCGCGCAGGTGAAGACACGTGGTAGATGGTCAGTTGTACTTTTGGTTTTGAACACCAGCGTGTGAGGACAGCTAGTTGCTCACCTGAGACTTGCTCCTTTAATTATTGTTGGGCTTAATTACAGACTCTACTCGACAAATTCGCGGCGGGATATGTTTCAGCCAAAATAACATGCACGTTTTACAAGCGTTGACACGTTTGACAGGTTTTACAAAATCCGGAGATATAATGTCATCGCTGTTGTAAAACAGTCTTTCTGACAGCAAAGGTAAGTTGGGTTGTTATGTAATTAAGCACAGCTTTTATACCTGTGTCATCACCACCTCCTTCGAAGTCTAGACCTAGATTGTCTAAGCATTTACCCCACTACACCTGTCTTAATATTGTTTCTAAATGCTTGGATCTCTCACCCCTCTCTGTCTCTCTCTCTCTCTGGTTTGCTCAGTTAAAAAACAATGCTCAAAATCTTTGCTGAAGAATACGTTTTTGCCAGCAACACTTCAGTTTTTGTCGGAATTGTTGTCAACAAACCATACTGGAGCAAAGCATGAACTGGCGATAATGGTCGTGTAACTAAGCAGGTTGTTTACGTGCACAAAAAAGTACATCGTAATAAGCGTGACAAGGGAATAAGAGGTTAAGGCAAGAAAATATGAGCTAATGGCGTGTACTTTATAAAAAAACAGGTCGTGAGTACTTTAAAGTGCCGTACAGATCGAATCCTCTCCTCCGTCCTTCCATTCTTGCTGTCCGTGATCGTGCGTCTGTGTAATTTGCATCTGCACAAACGTACATAACGCCTGCATGTTCAGAGGTGTGTGTGTGCGCGCATCCTTGGGCGTCTCTCAACCCCCGTGTTTGCGTGCTTGCGTGGGTGCCCAGAGTTTCATCTAATTGGTTGGGTGGTTTCAAGACTTTTACAGGGCAAGTTTATGGGGAACGAGTCCGAAAATAACTATCACCTCCGCTGGCGATTAGAATTATAAGGAAAACCTAATCGGATTTTGCTGTAAGCTAGAATACGTAAAGTGACACGTCTGGATTGTGTCCTGTTTGAGAACAGCAACATTACCCTACTCTGGAGAAAGCACTGCCAATGAATAGCCGCTCCACTGATCTGACCTTACGGAAACAGGTTTTAGCCAGCTGGCACTGAACGAGCGGTTGCACTGATCTGACCTTACGAACCCATACTTTAGCCAGTTCGTAAACGTCACCGAACAAACTTTTTACTTCCTGTTCTGTTGTCTCCCGTGGTAGCATCTCTCCCACACAAGCAAGAACTCCTAACGCAGGATTGTTAACAGAGATAAGCACTTACAGCAAAGCTTGATTCCTGTACCTATTGCATTCAAATATACTGCAGGACAGTGCTTCCACCTTGCAGTGACTTCGCACTATTGGGGGTGGGGTCCTATTACTAATCTAAGAGAACCACCAAACTGATGGCTGCAGTAAGATGGCCACCGTGGAAAGGCAGTTTACTGTTCGGGGGAGATGACCGAATAGAGTTTGCACAATGTTTAACTCCAGGAAATAATCCTTGGACACGCCAGGATTCGAACCGGCAACCTTCCGCCTGCTAGTCCGCAGCTCTACCAACTGAGTTAACCAGGCCTCCAGATCGAGGCGATTAGCTGCAGTTTGTTTAGGGGAAAGTGCTTCCACCTGTCGGTGATTTCGCACTATAGGGGTGAGGGTAAGGTGGTGGCTGGGGTCTGGGGGGTGCTCTGACTTCGGCGGCTGAGCTGGTGGTGGTGGAGGCTGTTGTTCTGGTGTCCAGGCTGCTGTGGTTGGCTGTTGTCGCTGTCCCTGCTGACTGTTTCCTACTGAACTATCCCTAAGTGTTCGACGTTGCATCTTCCTTATATTCTACTTTTTGGTTAGTGTTAAATTTCCCTCCCTTTTCAAATTACGCTTTGATTTTTAATTTTTTAAAAATTATTTTAAATGTGTCTTGCTTCAGGATGGCTTTTTACTACCTGGACTGTAAGCTCAAGTATGTGCTACAAAAGGTCTTCAGGTGGGTTAAGGGTTGATTTCAAATGTAGTGCTAGTTTATATTTGTTTAGTTCTTCTTTAAGGTTTCCCCTTTCTTTGCTATTTAGGTTGCACTCTAACAGCACGTAGGATGTGTTAGACCTGTCACCACAGCTACAACTTATTAGATTTTTGTACATCATGTGGTATTCGCCATTTAATCTCATTCTGCTTATTTTTCTGCTTATTTTTCTGCTTATTCTTGCCTGGTTTGTTCTAGTAGATTTCAATAATATTAGACTGTTACTCGGTAGTTCTTCTATTTCATTTCTTGTTCCTTTAGCTTCTTGTTTGTAGGTCTCTTCCCATCTCAGTTTGATTGCTGGTTTAATAGCTATTTTCCTTTCTTGTGCTGAAATAGGCGTGTTTATTTGGATAAACTTTATGTTAGGATTTGGCTTTATCGCTTGTCTAGCTAGTCTGTCTGCTTTTTTGTTACCTTTTATGCCAATATGAGAAAGGCCCCAAAGAAATTTTACCCTTATGCCTTTTTTGTGTAGTGTATTTACTTGAGATAATATTTTTTACACTAGATCAAATCTTTCTGATGACTGGGTTTGAATCACCTGCAGTGCCGACAGCGAGTCAGAAACAACTACAAATAGCTTTTCTCTGTCTGATTTTGGGTTTGCTGTGTTTATACCCATCATATGAAGAGCGGCAAGTATTGCTGTGAGTTCTGCTGTAAATATTGATGCGTTTAAAGGTATATTCAGCATCAGAATGCACTTTCTGAATTATTTGATGTATAATATGCCAACAGCCGACACTTGTGTATACACGGCAGACGAGCAGACGATGACAGTACTGACATAAATCTGTAAAATGTACGTACACAAGTGTCGATTTTTGACATATTAAACATCAGATATGGCGGACGAGCAGACGATAACTCATTAACTGTACTGACACAAATTTGTAAAATGTACGTACACAAATAATGTAGATTTTTGACATTATGCATCAAATAATTCAGAAAGTGCATTTTAATGCTTGATATACCTTTAAAACCTTTATTTAGATCTAAGACCATGAATTTTGGTGGCTGTTCGGGGTTTCGTATGACCGGTTCACAGGGGCACTCGCCGTGCAGAAGTGGTTTGTGCACCACACATTGCGTAAGACGCCACCGATGTAAAACTCCGATAAATGAGCAGGTGTCACCACCACCTTTTTGATTTTTTTCTTCGATTTCTGGCTGGAATGGGAGCCGCTTGCGAGATGCAGCTATCACTTAACTAGCTAAGCGGAAGTGAAGATCATGAGCCTTGAACTGGCTTGAGACATGGCCCCGGCCACAGTATCCTCAAATGGCGTGCGGAAACTTGTGGATCCAGCATTGTAAATAAGTGAGTTTACGTACAGTGTAGGAAAGTAAGACACGACCGTAACTCAAAGATAGTTGTATTGACAAGCTTAGAAGAAAGTATAGATCAAACTTGTTGATTTGTCGGTTGTCCAACGGGACTAGTCATTGGTAGAAAACCAACGGTTATTTCTTGTGATTTTCGATCGACCTTATTGTGTGTGTAAGACGTCAGCGTTACGTCATTTTCTGAGTTGTTTTAGCACGGAAAGGATACGGTTTTCCTTGTGTTCACCGAGGTGAAGTATCGGTAGGTAGTTGATTCATAACCCGATAAATAACGTGTGCGTGTAGATACGTATAGCGTCGCTGGGATGAATATATGAGAGTGCGAGTGATTGTTCTATATATGTTGGTAGATGTATATTGGAGCGTCATTCATGGTGTAGTGAAACATTCTGTGTTGTAACTGTAAATAAATAGAATAGTGTATTATCGCTGCCCGCTTTGTTGTGCGCGTGACAAGCAAGGGGGTGGGGGCTTGAGCCGATTGGAAATTGAGGAAATTAGGCAGCGATCATATTGTTAGTTTCTCCCTTCTTGACACGTTTTTATGTTGTTGTAACTCTAGTCAACGAGCAGGCTAGTGAAACACAAGCGCCATACCCCTAGACACGACAGAGTAAATACCACGACAGTACTGAAATGACTTTTTCTCTTCCAATAGTAAAGAACCTCCGGCCCTTGTCCCCTGTCTCTTATCTTTATCTTTTCTTTATCTTCCCTTCTCTATATCTTCTCTTCTCTGTATCTTCTCTTCTCTGTATCTTCTCTTCTCTTTATCTTCTCTGTATCTTCTCTTCTCTGTATCTTCTCTTCTTTTTATCTTCTCTGTATCTTCTCTTCTCTGTATCTTCTCTTCTCTTTATCTTCTCTTCTCTTTATCTTCTCTTCTCTTTATCTTCTCTTTATCTTCTCTTCTCTTTATCTTTTCTTCTCTTTATCTTCTCTTCTCTCCCGCTTCCTGCTTGACTCCGCATAATTTTTTATTCATCTGCCCAAGCTTCTTGATTATGTCCCCTGGCCGCAGTTGGCTTTCTCACAACAGAACAAAGGTGTTTCTAAACAGGGCGAATCTGATCACATATTTCCAGAGATTGGCCAAGGACGTTGAACTGCCACCAATCTTGAGCAGGCGATGTGTGATGAAGCGGGTTCGTCCGCAACTTTCCTCTCTCTCTCTCCTTCAACCAAGACAATTTTTTTTCTTCCACGCCCTCTGCGTGCTTTATTTAGGGCCGCCACTGCTGCTGCCGCCCTACATGCTCCGCCACCCCACGGTTCACTGGCACTTCACTACCACACTACATCTTCTCTCTCGTCCTCCTCCTGCTTCACCCTACTTCAGGACTCTCTTTTGTCCGGCCCGCACCTCACTTTTACCTGGTGGGAGCGGGCCACAACGGGGGCATTGCCAGCAACAGCAGCAGCTGGCGGGTGGAAGTGCGGTGGATACCGCATTTTGTGTTTCTTACACATACAACAGTTAGAGTAAAAAGTAAAAGAATATACCTACAAGGACATGAAAATATACAGTGACTAGAGTGCGCTTTGCTCTTCCTGTTAGTATTAAGGAAAATTAAGTAGAGTGAGAAGGAAATAAAGATAATTACGTTAAAATACAGTTTTGCTAGCTACGGTGAATAGAAAAAGATAAGAAATATGCCTACAAACTAACCTAATCTATTAAGACGTTAGGTGAGTTTAGTATCTAAAGACAGAGTATATTGAGTAGAATCAGAGGTTGTTAGTTGTTAGTATCTGCAACCATCCTAGAAGAATATAGAAATATCTAAACAGAGTGAGCCTAGCACAGCACGCTATAAGATGACACAGCGCGTCACACCCACGGATCGCTGGCGATACTCGACCTGGTTACCCCCCCCCCCCCCCCCCCCCCCCCCCCCCCCCCCC
>SMGT01001545.1:58619-70394 GCA_004794575.1 Lanistes nyassanus | reverse complement strand
GGGGGGGGGGGGGGGGGGGGGGGGGGGGGGGGGGGGGTAGTGGGTGATGTGTGTGTGTGTGTGTGGTATAACTGGTATTGTTCTTAGTAAAACAACATCAAGTAATCAATCACACCCTAAAACCTTCACGTAATAAGACAGAAAATTTAAGTATATGTCTAAAAAATCAAAAAAGTGTCTTGTTGGAAGCACACATGCATCTCTTTCCAGCTTATGTTGAACAATCCTTCTCTTTTTTTCCTCTACTTTTGTGTCCACGTTTAAACTGTTCGTGTTTCACGAAGAGATGGAAGGCTACATAACGTGCAGCAAACGGCGGACCAGAGAAAATTTCCGAACTAGAACTGGCGGTACGTACCGGAAGCCCTAAATAGTGTAGAAAGTTCCAGAAGGCTGCGACTTCCGTTTCCGCCCGGTCGCTCCCCAAATCCGTTAGGACTCAGAGCAAACGTGTGTACATGTGCATGCACGCGTGCGTGTAGTTTGACTGAGAAAGAGAGTCTGGGGGAGAAACAAGAAACTTCTAACAAGAGATTTTAAGATTCGTCTGCTTATGTAACGGTAATCAAGCACAGTTTAACCTAAGTGACAGCGCTACATCAGTTCAAACTTTGTTCAGTGGATCGTCTTTATGATCTTGTAACCAGTTCGTAAGATTGTATTCAGTCCAACTATTTATCGCATTCGAAATTTCTCAATTTCTATTTCAAGTTTCCAGGTTCGACTCCAATTTGCATGGCTGGCCAATGTAAAGACCAGTTTCTTTATTGTCTTTTTTCTTGCATCTTCTTCCACTTTTTTCTTTATTGAATAATATTTAATATCTGAGTGAGTAAGTCAGTCAGTCAGTCCGTCAGTCAGAAAGAGAGAATTAGTGTGTGGTGGGGAAGGGGATACTCATAGTAATTTAACAAAACTTTATGGACATACGCACACTGCAGTATGTTGTGCATGGCTGACCAATGTAGCATTGTCTTTTTTCTACAATGTAACTGTAGCATAGTTTAATAACCAAAGATATTGATAAGTTACGGCAAAAACTCGAAACCTACCAAGGTAGTTGGCAGCTAGCGTTTCGAAAGCTGTATAAATAGTTGTTGGGGACATGAGAATGTCTTTTGAGATAGTTTCCCTCAGATAATCAGAACACAAATGGGGAGGGGGATCTGTAGAATGTAATATTTTAGTGTTGTACAGTACAATGTGTTAAAAATTTCCAATTAATATACTACCATTTGCACACTTATTGCTGTCTAATTATTCATAAGCATTGTTTCACAATCTTTTCTTTGGCGACAAAAGATATACACAACAAACAGAAGGATACTCGCACTGATGACGTCACGGAACAACCAAGTCAGATGGAGCGTGACCACCAGTGGTTACCCATGTGCAGCACTAAGAACTCTAATAGGTGAACATTACTCGCAACGCCAGGTCAACCATACGCCAAAACTGCATATTCCATACTCCATAAAACCGGTTCAACCATGCACCATAAGCTGCATATTCCATACTCCATAAAACCATGTCAACCATGCACCATAAACTTCATATTCCATGCCCCGGTATAGATTACATTACTGCGCGCTGACATTATATCCATTCTATGGCACCAGAACAATATACAAAAATGGAGTAATCTTAGTTCTACGAGTTCGTTCAATACCGAACAGGTAGCCATGACATGGACTATGACGCGCTGGACTTGCGTAACATTTCGGTGACGTTGATTGGTTTGGTTTGTTGCTTAACGTCCAGCCGCAAACTATGTGCATAACAGGACGGTCCGGTGACGTTGAGATCTGCGTCTAAACGCACGCGCTGCACACTGTGGTTAAAGAAAGCTCGCTCTCTAACGCGGGAAATAACAGATCGACTTACTGGACGAGGCGCTCCACAGTGCCAGTTCACTGCGCATCTTCAGTTGGGGAAGACAGTTCAACTCGTCTTGTACTTGGCTTGTTGAAGCAGCTAGCGAAGTCTGGACGATGGTTTCAGTATATGTCTGTCTTTGTTTTATACACAGTTGGATTCAAAATAAATGTTAATAATGAGGATTTAGTAAGAATGATTTAGGAAAAATGAGTGTTTTATAGTTTAGAAACTGAATATCGATACAAAACTACTTTATAAAAAGCATGGATGCTGGTTACACTGTAATGCTAAAATGTTTTGTTTAGCAAAACGGTATCTATAGCGTATTTCAAATTCATCCAGAATCTCAAATGGATTTTGGAGGTCACGGAAAAGTCTTTCGCGTCGAAGTGATCTTCGCTGGAGAGGTACACGAGCCGATTCATTAACCGATTTGCCATCAGCACCACGCCACTCTCTGCTATGCAGCTCAAGATCGGTTACCAGTCAAGGCTGATTTTAAAAGAGGGGGAGAGGAGTCTTAAACTCAAGACCATTGCCGACTTAACCAACCCAAGACCTCTCACGCACAGAGATTTTTGCCTTGGTGTCAAGACATTCGGCTTGACGGTAAGTGGACTTTACTATGGGGTAATTTCCTTGACCCACCAAATCCCAACACGTAACAAAGAGGAGATGCCGGGTATATGCTTCAAAAAGAGGGGCCGGGTAGGTGAGGGTAGGGTAGTAGGGTAGGGTAGTAGCGTTTAGTGCAGAGAGCAAATTTAAAGCTAGGACATTCACTCACCCGCTTCTCAAAGGTACTTGCCGTGCAGTTTCTCATCCAAATTCCGCTGACAATTTGAGATTGCTTCCTTGTAACGAGCTGGGACAGTGGAAAGTTCTGCACCGTGCCCCTTGTGACTGGTCACCATACATCGTAGGCAGAAGAGGTGGTCACAATGGGTACAGTACATGTTAACGTGTGCATTATGATGGATAGAACACAACCTCGGTCAGAAGAGTTGCGAGCCCGCTGTAAACCCTCGTGGGTAATATAAAAAAAATTACTGTCAAACTCGCCACGTCGCCTTTCTGCACCTTGGTGCTTGCTCTGCAGACTGGGCATCAGGTGACATTTCCGTAACTGCTTACTAGACCCCGAAGACGCTTAAAGCAGAATGTATAGTGACAAGACAAAAATCTCGGCTAGGTGTAGACTTCTTTGCAAATGATACATTTCATTTATTCTATACCTGATGCCGCCATTTTTCCTACCTGGAATAAAAAATCAATTACAATTTCTCAAGAGCAAAACATGTAAGAAATAATCACATATGTGTCTAAGTTGAATACTGTCAAGTATATTAATACACCTAGCTTAGCAATGAACTAAACTTACTACCAGACTTCTTTACTGATCTTCAGTAGGTTTGTATAATAATATAAACAGGGTAAAAGCTTGAAAACAGGTTTAATATGACTATTATTAAATAATAAATCAAGTTGTAAGTGGCAAACAGCAGTTAATGTTCGAAATTTTAATGTTCCCAATGAACAGGTTTTAATCTGTAAGGGGACGAAAGAAAATTCGAAAAAAGGAAAATCATCAAAATGGTACGATTTCACAGCCCTGTCTGCAACATCGTACCTCAGGCATTTGAATATCGTACCTCAGGCATTTGAATATCGTACATCAGGCATCTGAATATCTTACCTCAGGCATTTGAATATCGTACCACAGGCATTTGAATATCGTACCTCAGGCATCTGAATATCGTACCTCAGGCATTTGAATATCGTACCTCATGCATCTGAATATCGTACCTCAGGCATTTGAATATCGTACCTCAGGCATCTGAATATCGTAACTCAGGCATTTGAATATCGTACCAGCTGGTTGCTTCTTCATTCACCTCTGGCTTTGTGCGCTCTATTTGCTCCATAAAATAAACAGTGTTAAAAAAAGCTGTTATAATGCTATTAAAACAAGGAAACTGTACCAAGCTAGAAAAGGACAAAGATGAAGACAATCTACATGTTTCGGGGCACTACCCCTTCATCAGGACGATACAAAAACGACGAAAAAAACGAAAAGGAAAAAGACTTATCTGCAGTAGATGTGGCGCATTGGCTGCATAGCAGGAGAATGACCAAGGGACAGTGAGTAAGAAGGGTTAAAAAGAGGGGCAGCCAGTCGCAAGGTGGGTAGGAAAAGGGTATAGAAGGGTGGGGGTGGAGAGTGGGCGGGGGGGGGGGGGGNNNGGGGGGGGGGCAGAGAGAAAACAGCTCGGGTAACGGGGCGTCGGCGGTACAATATTACAGATCAGAGATGGTACAACATCCATTTTTGAATTTTTTTAAAAATTGGTGCACCCTAGATCTAAAAGCCATTGTAACGAAATTGAAACCTGGCGTGTAAAAATAGCATTGTTCACGCAGTTTAAACTAGAGGGTCATTTAGTTCAGGGAAGTAAATTTCGTGCTCTCCCAGAGAACAATATGTATTGGGGAGGGAGGTAGTCAAGCAACCTCCCTGGTCCTCGAAGTCAGGGACAGCGGATGACAGCAATGGGGTTAGCCAAGTACGATGCAGTGACCTGGAGGTCAACTTGGAACCTCGAGAAACCTAAACATTGCTCTGGCTGCCTGTCAACAGATCATGAGCGAATATGCACGTGATGCTGGTTACGAGAATAGATCATGTGATGTAGAGGGCGTTGGAGTAGGGAGGAATAAGAATAGGGGGAGATGTAAGAATCAGGGAGACAACGATTAGAGAGAGAAGGATACAGAAGAAAGAAGCTTGCTCGGGCTTAGGCCCAGCCCTTAGGGCTTATGCTTGCTGGTCATAGGACTTAGAAAGTTTTGACCATGAAGGCCCAAGGCAGGAGTTAGAAGGCAGAAGACGGGAGGGGCAGAAAAGAGGATGGGCCACAGGGCTATCTTCTATATGCGCCTCCGCTGCAGCTGTACAAAGGAGCTATACTCTGGAAGAAGCCACTGCCTTTAGCGGCCAGGCAAAAGTTAGAAAATAATAGAGAAGAGCAGGCTTCAGTCTGTGTCACTAATAAGGTAGACAGTAGTGAGAGAGAAGAGGTCCTATAATAGCCACTAGACTATGGAACAGGTTGCATGAGAAGCCAGCCACCACCTGCAACGGTTTTTGTTCAACAAATAAAGTTTGGGACGCGCACTATCGAGTTTGGCGTCTTCACGATTGAATGAGAGGCGGGTAAAACTGTTACACCATTTTGCTAACCTAAATCCTTTCAATTAAAATGCAGTCAGTTCTTTGAAAAAATGATTACAACTATACGAGAGGCTGCTCTTACAAGGGGTACAGTTATGTTTTAGTTTTTTACAGTTTTTAATTGAATGTATATTAGCGGGAAGGCGCCAACCTGCATATGAAGAGTTGCGTTCGCTCTTATCCAGAAGTAGCTACAACTGTTATCAGGTGACGCACGTTCAGCCACTGCCCACAATAGAGCGGAAGACAAAATAAAAGTCAATCTTTTTCTTTTCTCGTTCTGCAACTAGTCGCCATCATCACATATTATTTGTGCACCGAGAGGTCCTTTCTCAAGGCCCCCGCAGCCCTTATCTTCTCACGTCTCTTTCTCCCGTTTTTACTTTAATTCTAAAGGCATAAACCTTCCACCTCTGTTTGCAGCACCGAAGTGGCTCACGAGCTCTGACCGATAGGTGCGAACTTTCTCGGCAGCTCCTCGTTGGCAATCCATATGTAATGAGTGCGACACACGAATAACAAAAATCGCGGAGCAAGTTTGGGAAGGCTGGGGTGTGGTGGGGCTGAAGAAGGTGGAACTGAAGGCCCTCGACTGGCACACCAGAATTACAAGAAATCTCAGCGTGTTGGACAAGACGCTACCATCCACGCCGTGCCAACAGTGATTACCCGGGAAGACACGCAAAGAGCTCTTCTCCACTGCTCAGTGTTCGATCCACATGATATTCGAAACGCGTTCTTGATGCAGCTGACACTTTTGGTCCGCTTTTTCCTAATGACAGCCTGGAGTTGCAGTTCTTGCTGCTGTAAAGGTTGTATATGGTGCTTCCTGTTGGGCGAGAGCGTAGGTGGAGGGATTAAGTTGCTCCTGGCAACATTACGCGTACCCGTTTGCTCTTTCTGCTAGGAGGAAGGGGGATATGGAGGTGGGCGGGGGGGGGGCTTGTAACTTTGTCTGATGCGCCACGGGTCGAGAATAGATAATTTAGCAAGGCTAGGAACCCTTGGAAGTACTTTACCACAAGATTCTCTCCGCATTACTTTCTCCGCGCGGAAAGAGCATTCTTCACCTGCAAGCAACGTGCATGTGAACGTGCTGCGGCGGTCCCGTGCCAAAAGAAATCGCTTATGCGTCATGATTAACTTGAGCATGGCTTGGGACGTGTATTAGAGACGCACCGGAATGCAAAAGACACCAGGTCTTGATGTCAGAACTTCACTGGTCAACCATAGCGTTCCGACCCCTCCTATCTGTACGTTCGTCCCTAGTGCTGCTCCCATTCCTCCCGTCTCTAAAACCCCAAAGATGAGTAAAGACCGTGTCAGACGCCGCCGAGCAATAGTGACCAAAACAGGGTGCGGTGAGTAATTTTCTGCTTTGTACTGGTGCCTGGTGCCTGCGTCAGGTATGAGTATATCTGTAGCAGAAAATTACTCACAGCTCCCTGTTTTGCTCGCTATTACTCGGCGCCGTCTGATATGGCCTTAAAGCAGTATATAATCTCATCTGAAAAGGATTCTCTTTGCCAACGAGCACTTTGCACGAGGAAAGCAAAATATTAACAGCTTAGTTTGCCACGATTGCACTCCAAGCTGCTGGACACTGGATGCTAAGCACCACAACCCCCCCCCCCCACACACACACACAGGCGAGCGCACTCACAGCATACACCTGTTTTCTTATCAAGAAAACGAAAACTTTGCCAGACTCCACCACACCTTTCCTAGCCCAGCCCCTTTTAGATCTTCCGATTTGCCACCTGCATGAAAGAAGCTTAAACTACCGGAAGAAACAGTCTTTTTTCCAGCAATAATGTAATCTACAGTCAACAGGAGCAGCGACTTGCACGCCCCAGCTGGTTCGATCTAGTTTATCGGCGTTCACGCGTCATGCGCGCATTTTTTTCTTTGCGTAAACGCACATTCTGGCGAATCTCCATCGAAGATTTTCACCGATGCTGACGGTCGTGGTTTCGAACCTCCAACAACTCCCCTTCACTTCCCCTTCCTTCGTAACCCATTACCTACCTATATCAGAGACCCTTTACTTGTTGTCACAAAAAGGTCTTTGCTTATATCAATGTCGTGAGATATAGCCATTCGCTGTTCTCACGAGCACTGCCTCTCTCTCTCTCACGCGCGCGGTCACACACACTTATATACACACCCAGGCAAACATACTGATGCCCATACACACGTGCACCGCGCACACACACACATCTGCACATTATATACACCCAGGCAAACATACTGACGCCCATACACACGTGCACGCGCGCGCGCACACACACACATCTGCACATTATATACACCCAGGCAAACATACTGACGCCCATACACACATGCACTGCGCACACACACACACACATCTGCACATTTTATACACCCAGGCAAACATACTGACGCCCATACACACGTGCATGCGCGCGCACACACACACACACACACACACATTGCATGCACGTCCGTACACGCACGACCAACAATCCAAGACAGACGCCCTTACACGCCCAGTTACATGGATTGACAGCTGAGACAGCTAATAGGGAATATCAGCAGCATTGTGTATGGGTTCACCTGAAGGTCTTTCTTTCAAGCCCAAAATGTCGCAGAAAGTGGTGATTATAAATCAAAGAATAGGAGGAATAAAAAAAGGGAGAGACGACATCTGATTCGTCGGCTGTCTCAGAAGTGAATTAAAGAAGCTTCTAAACTGTCACATGACCAGCTAAATGGCAGATTACGGAGCGCGAATGTCAACGATGAAGTGTCGTCTAGCGCTGCCTCTCCCCTTCGTCGTCTGGCTGTTTGTCTTTTGCAGCTTTATTCTGCTGCCCAAGAAGACTGCCACCCGTACGTGGCTGTCAGAACAGCGCGGAGAACAACACTGACGTCAGTGTCTGGGCGACATCCGGTCCACGGGGTTCGTGCGCCCAGGATCCTCCTGGTTCTACAAAAGCAGGAACGGAACCAGCCAAAATTTCAAGTTTCGCATCAGGATGTCTCTAGCGAAGACGACTGTCAAGAGGGTGTGCTGCCATCTGGTGGCCCTCTTAGCCGTTACAGCCTTAAATACGTACCCATGCGCGAGCACAATTCAAAATCGAGGACCTGGATAGCTCAGTTGGTAGAGCTGCGGACTCATAGCAGGTGAAAGGTTGCTGGTTCAAATCCAGATGTGGAGCTAAACATTGGGAAGACTCCATTCAGTGCATAGATTAGACCCCCACGACCCCCATACTGCGAAGTCACCGCAAGGTGGAAGCACTGTCCCTCTAAACCAGCACGATTTTTTTTAAAAACCGCAGATGTACGTATGCCCGCATGGAGCTAGATAATTATCCTGTATTCTAAATTACGGATACCTCTGACGAAAAAATTCGTTTACAAATTGGTTTTTTTCCTTTTTTTTCAACTCGATCGCTAGCTTTTTACATGGCTTTCATCCGTTTTGAATATGGCAGTTTGTGTATCATATTGTCCATTTAAAAAGAAAAATCGTTCAGTAGAAATCACATAAATCAATTCAAACAAATGTCATACGGATTATTTTCGATTAGTATAAATTAAGGCTCTCGCAGTAGGTTCGATAATCTAAAGCAAATACAGAGATGCGCCTTAATTGTCCCAGAACACTGGTTTTAATGACGATTTCAGTATTACTGATAGAAACTACGTCACCTTATTCTCTTTCGATATGCTTTGTTTGCCTGGACACTGCTGAAGGCAAGCTGAGCTATAGATTTCTAAGTCCATTTGGCGTTGGATTGACAATTAAAAGCTAGCTTACATATTTAGGCGATCACAAAGCGTTCGTTTCTGGTCACAACTGGTGAGAGTAGATCGAGGAGTGATGTGGGGAGGACGATTCTGGAATTTTTTCGTACCTTGTCATGAGGAACTATCCTACTCCAGATAGATCCAATATGTACTCAGTGGAGAGGAAGCAAACGACCAAGTGTGTGTCGATATTTAGTAAATGGTAGGAACAGATTTGGGAAGATCTGGGTATATATATGAATTGTCTTAGATACGATCAAATGTGTTTGACCAAGTGTTTGAAATTCCGACGTTTGTCGATCGAGAAAAGAAATATTGTATGCGTGGAGAATATCTCGCGCCAAAGTACCAGCCGGGGTTCCTTGCCGCATTCTCTCTTGCTCCCCACGATTTTGCTCCAAATAACGCTACTTGCTTATTTTCAACCCAGCAAGAGCACTGTTTTTCCGTTTAATTCCCCGACTGGTTTGCTAGCTAGTGCAGGCGGCGCCAGCCCTACTCCGCGAACTCCAAGGACCAGCATTGTCACAGATCCTACAGTTTAAAAAAAAAAAAAAACAAGAACGGCGTCCGCAAAAGTACTGAAAATGCTTGCAAGAATAAGGATAAACGATTACTGGTGTGAGGTAAGGAACTGTAATTTGAGGCCTTCGAAGATCTGCAGCTATCTCCCTTGCCGCAGCTACTGTCTATATGCAAAAGGTTGATGAATTTAGCCAAACATACAACAACAAAAAAACCCCGTCAGAAATCAAATGTCAGAAGCTCGGAAACCACCATCTACTCTTTAAGCTATGGTACTTTTTTTTAAAGTCACATACGTAAAGAACAACAACAAAACTTGGTTTAAGAGGCCATTTAGTGATTTCTTTTACACATTCTTTCCCCCAATATGTTTGCATATTAGGATGGTGTTTATTGGTTAGGCAAGTTGACATGCTGCTAAACGTGGGACTGCTGTCGCAACACAGACTTCAGTCCCACCCATTTGTTTCATACTAACACCGGGCCAACAAGTCCTAGTACTAATCCCTATACAGTGTATTGCCAGCCAGGCGTCTGGCAGGCCAACTATTGGATAGCCAATTTTTAAGTCTTAGGTATGACTCAGCTGAGCAGTGAACCAACAAACTACCGTCTTGAAAACTGACACCTTAACCGTTAAAATACTAAGGCAGTCTTTCCGGAAAATAAAGCTGAACTAGTTCAAAGTTGGGATTGTCCACAAACCACAACAAAGTCCCCAACCAGTTTAGGCAGTTTTTACATACAAATCTCTAATAATGGAAATGACCCAGAATGGTGTCTGCTAGTCTTTTGCAAACCTCGTCCCTGCTGTTACAAACAAGGCATATTTTTTAAAGTTAAAATACAAAAATACAAATACACATAAAACAAAGTCACTTCATGATTTATTTCATGCATGTACATTCTCTCTTGAAAGCTACCTCTTAGCAGTTAGCAGCATCAGACATATCAAACTGTACAGATTATTTACTGAAGATGAATGTACATATCTACACAACGTCATGAGGCAAACGGCAAGCTTTGCTAGCCTTTTATATACTTTCCGTTTCCTCTAATAAATACCCAGAGCAAAGAGTTAATCGAAAGGAACATTCTTCACAAAAGTCCCATGGAAACACCCCCATTACCATGCTATTATTACCATTAAAATTGTTGTCATTCTCTAGTTGTACAATAATGTTTCAGTTGTGATGTAGTTCTGAAGAGATTTGTAACAGAAGAAAGCATTGTGCACAAAGTGTAACTGCACCACCAATGTGATGTAACAGTCTCTCCTTTTGTGTCTTGGCACTTGGCACCCCATAGCATGTCATACAGCTGACATTGTTTTCCTAAGTCAAATGTATGGATGTCACTGAATGTCAAAGGACCAAATCTGTGTGCATAAAAGATAGGAACAGGCTCTTGGCGGAAGCATTGCTTGTTGGGAATGTGTTCATTTATAGAATGTAACCCGACCCACTAGATGGTGTGCCACGCTGAGGGAGTTGGCTACCATACTGGACTTTTTAAACTAGTCTCAAGAATAAATTAGAAAAAATGGCCACCCAGAAACCCAAGAAAAATTATAACCATCCTAGTATTTCCAGGATACACTTTTTTCAGGGATTTCCATACCACTCCCTCTTTCCAACTTTTCACCGTTTTGGAAAACCTGAGACTATAGACAATTCTGCATGATGGTAATGTGTTTGTTACAGATTGAGAGGACCTCTAGTTCAGATCCCTTCTAGCGTACAAACTTTCTCTGCATGTGGATGCCCTCCATGCTTTTTTTTGGGGGGGGAGGGGGGTTTCAGTCTTCTCTCGTCCTCTTTCCCAGTACCCTTAACTACCCTCTTCCCTGTTTCTGCTATCATGAGACCTTAATTCTGTCTTAATTTTAAGCAATAAGCAACCAACCGAGTTTTTTATGCCTCACCATTTTTTTTCGCAGAGGAATCAGAACCAAATAGCAAAGTTTCCAGGTGATGCTCTGAAAACAGGAAAATTCTCTGCCCTGAATTTAAACCCCACTTTCATGTATGTCGTAACTGCCAGAAATGTGCTGAAGGGCTGTGTTGTCATGGTTGTGCCAAGAACATGAACCACACTTCCTGACAGTCTGAGAAAAGTGGGGGCAAGGCGATGAGGACAGCTGACAAATTTCCACTCACGAACACTTGAAACCCACATACATTTACAATTTGCATGATCTTCCCTTAAAGACATTTACAATGTTTGAAACACCATCTTTATACAAGTCTTAGTTTTCATGACCAAAACTGACTTTCAACAGTATAGCAGTACTGTAAATAAGGTATAAACTTTCAGAAATCTTTTTGCAGGAAGAAGCCATACCCCCCCCCCCCCCCCCC
>SMGT01001545.1:8726-48997 GCA_004794575.1 Lanistes nyassanus | reverse complement strand
ACACGAAGTCTACCTTTCCTTCCAGTGACCGAAGAATATTCTCTCTGGAATAGCAACGCGTCTAGTTCTGTAGAAAAAAACCGTTGGCAAGATTCGCAAGCTTGCACACACGTCTGACCTCTGTAACGTCCCTTCCAAAACTCCAGAAGCGTTAGGCTTCCTCCCCAAAGTTTTCTCTCTTTCCCTTCACAACACGATTTACACCTTCTCATTGGTTCTTCGAAGCTGATATTTACGCGTTTCTATGAAAGAACGCGTGACGTCTTTCCTTCTATGACTACACAATTTTATGCGTCATTAACGTGTCAATCCTTCAATGAATGAAAGGAAGCTTACTATCAATTCAATGAATGAAAGGAAGTGAGACGATCTTTAAAAAAAAGAATACAACGAACAATACAGCGCTGAAGAAAACCATCCGTAACGTGACAATTTATTGCACCTTTTTTTTTTTATTTCATGCCTTAGATAACAGCATTTGACACCAAATGGTAAGTATTTTTTAACACTAGTCAATAAAAATTCTGTAAAAAAATTTTAAACTCCAAGAATTGATCTGTCCAAATATGTTAAGCAGTTTCCTGCAAGTGTGGAAGATTATCAGAAATATTTTTTTAAAAACAAGCCAAGACCTTGGAGGGTTTAATACTTATGCATAGATCTCAGCCCTGTGGGATAAAGAGTTAACCCACTCCCATCACTCTGGAGAAGGTACTCCAATAGAAATTTCTTCAGTTGCCATCGCTTTGGAGACGGTTTTACAATAACTTTACAAAAGTTTTGTTAAAAGAAGGGTTCGCCAAAAAAGGGATGCCACTGGTATTTTCTTAAAGTGGAATCAATTTCTCAATCAAGTTCCTTCCCTTAGACCACACAATAAACGACTTCTTCTAATCTGTGCTCTCGAAACCAAGCGATCTTGTTTAGTAGTTAGCAAAGACAATCACACCCCTCATTTTGCTGCATTCACTTGCATGTCTTTTTCAATGCAGCCTTTTACCCAGAATTCACGCTGGATGGATTTCAGGCAGAAATCATTTTATTCTTTTTAAATGTTTCTTTCAGCTTGCTTTGGAATGATGTTTCTATCGCTCATTTTTTTCTACATTTTGGTAAAAAGATACATAGAGATCACAGAAAGTCATGTTATCAATAGATGACAACCCTATCTTGAGATTGTGTTAAATAAATAAATGACCTGGGTGTATCTGGCATCTTTAAAGGTTTAACACTATGGTGGATTTAAGAATGTCACTGGATAATCCTTATTTTTCCATGGACAATTTTATTAGCATGAAGCAATTACTCTTAAAAATTGCAAACCCTCATTGAAACTTAAGTTGTCATATTTCCAAAGCACAAAAATGGTGTTTCATACACTCAAAATATCTAATACCTATCAAGGGACAAACTACTAAGAGCAACCATTCACATGTAAATAAAATAATTCAGACCTTTGTTCTCTTTGTCCTTGATGCATTCCTCAACCACCTCTTTGATGCCGAGGCTAGCCGCAGTTGGAGCAAGGCTTGACACTCGCAGACCCTTGCTGAAATCTTCATCAAGAGCACTGTTTGCTAATTCTGAGATCTCTGAACTGTTCTCACCAACTTCAACCAAAGGTTGATTTGCCAGATCAATATCACCAACAAATTTGAAGGTTTCCTCCTCGATAAATTTTGTCACCTCATCAATGTCATCGTTCCCACCTTCCTCTGCTAGTTCTGCAGACAGACAAATATCATGAAGTAAACTATTTCAATAAAATGGCAAAAATAGTCATAATTTTAATCAACAGCAAAAAGTACCTGGATTATGACATATTATTATTTTCTACAACTCATGAATGGGTACATTTATGTTCAAAAAAAAGGTGAACCAAACAAAATATTTTATGCTGAATAGTCTCCAAACCCTCATCCAACCATAGGTAATGATCATTCTTCTCAACATTTATCTTTAAGAAACATCTTTATACCTCCCCCTCCACCCCGATAGCTTAAGTTGGGAGAATGACTATGAGTTGTAGTAGAATGGGCATAGAAGCTGCTTTAGCAGCAGCCAATTCATCCAATCAAAAGGCAGATCCAGAAGGAATCATGTGTCCTCGAAAGTGATGCTTACTTGCATATGCTGCAAAAATACCCCGTGGTTTCTTGGGTTCAAGACACTTTTCAATTTCCTCCTGAATACTGGTCATCTCTGAGGCTAGCTGGCTTGATAACTGAGGTTCTTCCAGCTTTAACAGTGAAAGATTTGAAAACATGAGCTCAGAAAAATGAAAGTGACTTGGTGGTTAAACGTATGTCTGAGGAATGTTGCAATACCTGTGCCAATTTAGATTTCAGTTTCCCTTCTGTGAAACATGGAGGATCCTGCTCTTCTTCAAGGTCAATGTTGTGAAACTCTTCTATAGTTAACTGGGACGATGGAGTTTCGTGGAATTCCATGAGCCTAAACCATGACAAAACAAGCATTTTAAGAAATGTCAAAAGCCTAAACATGACAAAGCACAACTTTCATGGATCTTTATCAGCCTAAAATATGACAGAACATCTATCTTTGCAAACTTTCTGTCCACTCCTAGCATTTCTCCACAAAATCAAACAACTGTTAAAATACTTACAAACAGATCTAGAATCCCTGGCACAAATATGTACTTTGAAATAGAAAACAGTCTTGTTGGGCAAGGTTTAAATTCACTGCATTGTTGTCATTCAAAAGAGTCTTGCCAAATCTAAACCGATGCATAATTAAAGATAGAATAGCAAGGCTGTAATAAATTAAACTTGTAAATACCTCTTTCTGACAGTAGCTTCACAAACTTTGACCACCTTTATTATCTCCTTAACAGATCTGGCAAAGTCATGCATCCGTGCTGCTACCAGAAGTGCTGCAGACAAACACATCTGATGTCAACCACAAGGCTTTGCTTAACTACAAAATACCCAACAAATTTGCAGGACTGTTGTTCAAATCTTGGCCTGACCAACATCGTCAAGAAAAAGTTTCGGTGCAAACTATCAAGCAGTAAATTTGTCCAGTATCGTCCTGTAGTCATGGACTTTAGTCTCAACAGTAAATGCAAATGTTCCTGCAAATGTTTTAGTTGTGTGCCTATATGCATATGTGCCATTTATGAATGGCAGCATGCGCCTATATTGATATGAAGCTGTTTGGCTTAATTTGAAAACATAGGTGCCACATTTTTTTCAGTCGTTTTTATGTAAGCTTTTCCAGCAAAGAAAAATCTGAAAATTCCACACTTTTAACCTTAATAAATCCTGTACAGCTGAAAACTATAATTGTATGTGTCACTGAGTCTTCCATAAATGTATATGCTTCATAATCAGACAGGTACTTTTACGCCAATACCTTTCACCCCACAAAAATAGAGTACATTGCAAACCTGCACCACACAAACCAGATGGCCTTCGCCCTGTGTGCATCCAGTCACGCTTCATTCTGGCTACCAGGCGCAATGCTGTCATAGACACTTCATGGGTTTTGTCCCCAAACTGAAGCTTGTGGGCAAATCTAGGCACATAGAGGCATGGATCTAAAAGGAAAAAATGAAAAGACTGCATTGTAGGTACACAGGTTATGCGCATGTTGTGAAACATGCTATTAAGCAAAACTGAGTTAGACTATGTGTGCATTGCATTCTAAACATGCCATTTTAAATAACTTTTAGAAAGGATTGACAGTCTTTCATGGTACCTAACCAGTTCTCACTCTTGTAGATCAAAATTTCAGTATAAGCATATATAGTCGATATATTGATCAACAATATGTAATATATTATCATATAAGCATGTTTTATTTGCATTTGCATGCTTCAGATACTTTGAAGTTTGATGTGACCCTCCACCCAAGCCGGTCACCACAATTTGAAAATGGTTAATGAACTATGTTCCTAAGAAAAAAAGTGTTTTGGGTGTTCGCCTTTCTTGTTTTAGTCACTACTCTGGTTACATGTCTTTTTAGTTTCCCTGTTTTCACTCTTTATTGTAATTGTGAAATCTGACAAGTGTGAAACTGAACGAAGGGCATATTTAGCCAAATCCAAAATCGGGGGGGAGGAATGACGCTGATGATAACTATGCCAGTATGCCATTTCCTTCCAGTCATGCGGCGTGACACTTCACATTTGGCAAAGCACGGCTACTGTTCTTTAGCAACCAGCTGATCATTCGAGCTGATTCGATTCATCGTAATGCCGCAGACGATACAACAGATACAACCATGGACCCTCAGGGGAGGTAAAGCACACTTTGACCCGGTGGATATGAACTCTTGCTCAGAAGCCTTACTCGCGAGAGGGCGCAGCCTGCGTCGACAACTTGGGTAAACAAAGGCATAATCGGAAGTTATCCTTTCCGTTTGCCGTGCAGTGACTTTCAGCGATATCACGCAAGGGTAGGGTCATTGAAAAGTGTTTGTGCATAGAAATGAAGCATTATGTTCATTTGAGTCATTTTTTAATCCACGGATGAAGGTGCCTGGGCGTCGACCCGAAGTAACGCCAACCGAGTTTTCACATTGATCGTAGTTCAATCACAATCTTCGCGCACTGTGCACGCCCCCATCCAGCGGTGTCCATTTGAGATCATAAGATAATGTAGTGCAAAAATGCCATATTTGTAGATTTAACGCGGTTTGAATTAAAAAAATTACTTTAAAAATACCTGGATATTGGACTAACTTTTCTGCTTCCGCAGATCAACAATTCCAAGGGGATTTCCAACACCTACTATTTACTAATACAAAATAGTTTATCCGTTTTTTAAATACTAAATACTAATAGGGATTTTTTAAATAATTGCGAAATGGACGTTATTTTTTGCAAAGGTATAGCTCGATGTTTTGCCAGTAAATTAAATGGGGTCTTTGAACTGTAAACTACAACACATACTGCTTCGTATCGAAAGTAAATGATAAAGAGGCTTGAATATATATATATATCGCATGTAACAATTTAAAAGGGTTAATGTTGCTCGGTAAACAGAATCGTTTAAATAATTTTAACTCGGTATAGTGACAGCCGTTTTTTAAAATCTGTTAAGCTTGTCAGCCAATGGTTACCTTAATATGCACGAAGGCCTACATTCAACAATGCATAATCCAGATAAACACTTCAGATCCCTGATGCTAGTCAGGTAATCTGCCACCAAAAAAGATCCTCCTTGCAATCTAAGAAATAATTTGATATACAATACATTATTTTCAATAACAGCTTTTGTTTACATAGCAGAGGTTTTGTTATGTAAAACGATAAGCATGTCTTGTAGATCAATGACTGCATTGCTATGCATTATTTAAAATGTTTGTATAGTACATTTCTGTTGATCTTTTGTATTTGGCTGCTATCGTTAATGTGTTTCTGTTTGAGCAAATGTTTGCCAACATTTGTTTTTTGAAACATAATTTTTCACTGGTTATTCCAGACCCGCAAAACCACAAAATCCAGTCATGATTGCTGCCATCACAAGATCTTCTCTCCCTACCCGTCTCAAAGACGAAGATGATATCAACCAGGAGGTGCCACAGAACTATGTCACTCCCATCAGCTCCTATCCTACATCAGTTATGGGGGTTGCCAGACACAGTTTGCAGGATGCCAGTTACTGGGATTCCCCTGCCTTTCATTCTCAGACACCAGCAACCACAAGAGAGAAACAAGTCTGTGAAAACTCTCGCTCTGTACCAAGTTCTGGGGCAACAGATGAACCAAACTGGCAAGGAAGCCAAATCTCTGTCAGGGAAAGAAATTCTGTAATGTTCAACAACTCTCTCATGTCAGATGTCACTTTTGTTGTGGGAACCGCAAGTAACACAAAGAGTATTCCGGCACACAAGTATGTCCTGGCTACAGGAAGTTCTGTTTTCTTTGCAATGTTTTACGGAGGGCTGTCAGAAGATGTCACAGAAATCACAATTCCCGATGTGGAGCCTATGGCATTCTTGAACCTGTTAAGGTGAGTACTGGCCCTAATGACGTTTTTGATTTTAAAAAAAAACTAATGGTTTCATTACTAGCTGGGTTCAGATGATATCGGTTTAAGCACCTTTATTTCCTGTATTTGCCTGATTTCAAATAAGATATCCAAAAAGAACAATGCAATGTAACAGACTTGACCTCCGAAAATAGTCGAAGCTTGGTAAGAAACACTGAATTGTCTTTTTCAAATATCTTGACTGTATTGTACAAAGTATTCATTGTGTGATTTTCCTGGTTGTAAAAACTCTTGCAGATACCTGTACACAGATGAGATACAGCTAGAGGCTGATAATGTTCTTGCCACATTATATGCAGCCAAAAAATACATGGTCGCACATCTAGCCGAAGCATGTGTGCATTATCTGGAGATCAGCCTCAGTGCCCGCAATGCTTGCGTCTTGCTAAGCCAAGGTCGCCTCTTCGAGGAGCTGAACCTCATGCAGCGCTGCTGGGAGGTCATTGATGCGCAGGCTGAAGAAGCGCTGCACTCTGAAGGTTTTGCTGACGTTGACCACAAGACTTTGGAAGCCATCCTCACCAGAGAGACTCTCAACGCTCGAGAAGCATCGATATTTACTGCTGTTATGAGATGGTCTGAGGCAGAGTGCTGCCGCCAGGGACTGCAGCTGACGGCAGAAAACAGACGTCGGGTGCTGGGCCTTTGCTTACAGCTTGTTCGTCTCCCAGCCATGACACTGGAGGAGTTTGCTAATGGCCCAGCCCAGTCTGGGGTCCTCACGCTTCAAGAAACCACTGACATCTTTTTGTATTTCACAGCACGCATCAAACCAGAGTTAGCGTTTGAATCCAGGCCACGCAAAGGCCTTGCACAGTATCGGGTCCATAGATTTCAGTCTTCTGCTTATCGTAGCAATCAGTGGCGCTACAGAGGCCGTTGTGATAGCATCCTGTTTTCTGTGGACAAGCGTATTTTCATTGCAGGGTTCGGCATGTATGGATCCAGCAACGGAGCTGCAGAGTATCAAATAAAAATAGAGCTAAAACGAAATGGCATTGTTCAGGGTCAGAAAATCACCAAGTTTAAATCAGATGGCTCCAGCAACACCTTCCCTGTGTTGTTCGACATCCCCATACAGACTGATCCAGACAACTTCTACACTGCAAGTGCCATTCTGGAGGGTTCAGAACTCAGTTACTTTGGCCAGGAAGGTCTAGCCGAGGTGCAATGTGGCAAAGTTACTTTTCAGTTTCAGTGTTCTTCAGACAGTACCAATGGCACAGGAGTGCAGGGTGGGCAGATTCCTGAACTCCTTTTCTTTTGTTGACATTTGAAGAGGCCTTCAGTCCTTGTAAGACATTCAGATACCAAGCACCAAAGTAGCAGCATAACCTTGCATGTCCATGCATAAGCCAGTGACTGTAGAGGACATGATAGCATGAAAATGCATGTGATCCTAGCCAGTTTTAACGCAATAATAGTCGTGAATTTATAAAATAGATGTTCACTCAACCTCAGATTTTTAATATTTTAAAAAAGTAGGGTTTTACTGCCACTATGCCACAAACTATTATAGAAAAGACAAATGGCAAAACAATTCTCGACTTGGAATGCACCACATCTTTTTGCAGTACAAATGAACTGTGGGTAGGGAGTGGGGGGCGGTGGTGTCAAATCACAACCAGAACTTTCTTTGATATTATAGAGCTTATCGTAAGGCCTATTTACATGGTTGAACGTGGAAGCCAGTGATTTTACCATTTTCCCATCCCCACCGTCTTTTTTCACCTTTATTTTATTGGTACAAGCATTTCTCGTGTCTTTGTGTATTGTGTTGTATTTTCTTAAGATGGGGGAATGAGTGGAAACTCTTTTTTTGTCTATCGTCTATTAGCTTGTCTCGGTGCCATTGTTCTTATCACATGGTAGTCAATCTCAAGATTCTCCAGTGGCACTTTAAATTTTAACAGAAAAATAACAAGCCTCAACCAGCTTAACGCCATAGTATAGTCTTATTGTTTAAGAAATAACTGCACCCGACAGTAAAATTGGTGAATACTTCAGCTGCTTTGTATCAGGCAATTTTTTTAAAATGTCATATATACTTTTATAACGATAGTGCCATGTGCCTCTTGTAAAACATAGCATGATGCAAACATCTGAGCAACCAGACATTTTCGATGAATGCATATTAATAACCACCAAACAAGCCACAAACTGCAAAACCATTCATGTATTACAACATGCTCAGTTCACACCATCTCTCCTTCTGGTTAACACCTGAATTGAAAAATCACTCCTTACCTATAAAGAATGGTCTAAATCAGAAACAACAGTGAACAGGTTTTTATAACCCAGAAACTTACATTGCATCCCTGTCAAATCGGGAAGCTCATGACAGGTAATAATGAAAACAATGGCAAAGCCGACAGTTTTCTGCCCTGTGGAAATCTGTGGCAACCTCCCCACTTGCAACTCATCCTATTAACCAAACAAGATACACTGTTATTGGTTTTGAAGTCATATTTCTGCCTTCAGGAATTCTGGAAAGACTTCCATGCTTTCTAAAATACCGTAGCAAATTACCCCTTACAGAACATCTTGAAGGAAACATACCTATCGCAGGAATGTTCAAGCAGAGTTCTTTAGAGATGTGCAAAAATGTCTTCCCAAGCATATAAACATTCACCTGCAATCATAGAGTTGAATATGTGACGTTTATATGTGTCTTACTTCAGATGATAGGTAAAGCATTCATTTTCACGAAATATTTTGAACCATAACGAAATTGTAATAAGTACTCTTAATAATAAGACTAGTAATGTTTCTGTACAAAACCCAATGGGCAGAAACAATACTGTCAGATTCTAATCCCTAAGTGTTCATTAGAAATAAAGCAGTGTGCTGTCTTGATACTGTACCATACACTACATTTAATACCCCTTATGGCTAATGATACTTTCTTTAAATAAAAACTTTAAAAGAACATACCTGTAGCACATCACTGAAGTCCAGAAGCATATTTGAAATGAACGTTAAGGCAAGAACATTATAATAGACATGGCAGCATACGTTATGTAACAGTTACTTTGACAGAAGCGAAAAGCACTATATAGTTATAATGCTCCATATGCTAATGAAATACACATATCTTCCTAAGTACAACCCTTCATCATTGCACCAAAAAGTAAAGCAGAGGATGGGGAATAACAAAATCAGACACAAAGGATATGAGGTGTACCCTCTGTTCTGCACACTAGATAAAGACAGGTAGCAATTACGTGGGTAATCTTTCGACCACGGGTCAGTCGTTTTGTCACAGCCATTTTGTAGAAATTGAATGCTGTATCCATGCAGTGCTGATTCAACCGAAGCTGTGCACCAATTTCTTGAATTTTTCGCTTTCCTGAAAGAAAATTAAGAAACAAGCAGTCAAATAACCTATAAAATCAATGGCTTCAATTTTGTGAAACAGTTTCTATCAATGTCACTTCTATGAAAGAATGCTGAGAAAACTCATAAGCAAAACTTGGTATTTGCCTGGCTGTGTTGTGAAAAAAAAAACCACCACTTTACAACTGGGAACAATCCAGAATAAGACAAAGACTCACCATTCTGTAATGTTACTGCTCTTGACTCTCTGCCAATGCCATGAGAAAATGTTCCACCAAAAGTGTGGGACTTCGTTCCTGCCATTAAACCAAACCCAAAGGGGAAAAAATATATCAATGATATTTCTTTTAACGCCTCAAAATATGCATAAAGATATTCTGAACTTTCTTTCACAAAAATATTACTGCACCACAGATTCACATCATTTACTACAAAGTACAATTTTTTTGGTGGGGTAGGGGTCTGTTTTGCGAGGAATTGTTATAACTGTTACTGCTATATATGAAACAAACGAATGTGACTGAAGGGACTGATTATCCTGGCCAAGATATAATTGTTATTATACTAAATGCTATTATATTAAAGTGAATGTTCATTATAAAAGATTAAAAACATTTATTTTCATACATGTGAGACAGCACTGCCGGAGTAATGGAACACTATAACATGGGATATTAGTACTACAGTTCCATCAGTTTCTACCATCACCCCCAACTACTTACAGTTAAGCCAGCAACAACAATCTCATGATGGGAGAAAGAGGAAAGGGGATGAAACCAAAGTACATGTATCCAGAGATAACCCCAATGGCCAGTTCAGGTACCACATGCAAAGATATTGTGTGCCAGACATAATCTAAACCTAGAATCATCTATCAGTGGCAAGCATATACCACTAAGCTACAGGGGTCCCCTTACAGCTATTTTTTAAACTATGTTTAATAAGTCTATATATGTATCCTTGCTTATAATTAACTTAATAAACTAACCATCATTGGAAACAAACTGCCCAATGACTGAAGCACCACCAGCGGCATTTTCCTGAAACTGTACTTCAGAGACAATAATCTGGTCCTCCAAAACTGACCCACAGCTTGTGCAAACTGCATCACCTCTACTTGGGTCAATGTCAATTTCATTGCAACCACAATGTTGACACACTTTTTCCGACATAGTTAATGTCACCTGCACAGCTCACGCACACCACTGCTGCTGGAGCTATTTAAAAAGACAAACATCACATAAATGTAAGGGGAAAAGATTAAAAAAAATACACGTCCAGAAGCTGCTGGCACTCAGAATCTTTTTGGCTATACATGCATGCCCTTATCCCAATCAAAACTTTAATCATTTATTTTAGCTGTTTGTTGCACTTTATAGCAAGATTAAGTTCAATAATATAATCTAAAACTTTTCAACGGATTATATCTCTTGTGGGAATTGTCACATTTTTTCAATGATTCACAAATAAGTGCAGGAATGTATAAAGCTAACAACCACAAGTTGAATAATTTCGAAAATATCTTTTGGCTTTCTTCGTACATCAATAAACTAAAAGAGGTAGACTGCAAGTGGTGTAACAGTATAAAAAAAAACTGGCACACTAGTTTGCTGACTGCAGTACAACTACAAGCATCATCCCAATATGCTACGGCTGTTGGTGTTACGTTGGACCCCTGTGTTCGGTGTTTCTACCTGAAGAGCAGCACTTTTTCATGCTTTTGACTTACAAATGCGTCACGAGACAGGTTCTCCGTCAGTTTCATGCTACCTTTTAAGCTTATGTTAAGCAATTCTTATAGCACTAAAACGTCAGGCTCATATTATCTAAAAGAAATTGGTTCAAAATCAAGTGATTATCATTGACTAAACCTTAAATTATTATTTGCCATGGAATTGACTGATTTCAGATTGGAGATTTGGCAATAAATTTGCAACGTGAAACAATGAAATGGGGTGAAAGAATCTAAAACGACATGTTACATAAAATAGTACTCTTATCTCACCCCACAGATACTATTGTCAAGTTTGATTTAGCCAGCTTCTTATCCAAGGAAAGGTAAGAGAATATTATCCTGAAAGTCTGTTCCTCTAAGCAGAGATTACACAGTGGGCACATTACTATCACACAACCCTGAATCGTCTGATTCGAATACGGTTCATTATGAAGGAAACTTTTTCACGCAGGCGCATTGAGGGCAGGGTCATATCTTCCGGTCGTCGGAATGTTTAGTTTGTCCAATGCAGGTAGGGTATTAGGGTTCATTTCCTAACTCAGATGTCTCAGAAATAGTCTTCGTCATCGGGAAGACGGTCCAAACGCAGGGGAGTTACTGTATCTCTCACTGGTAAGTTACATTTTATGGACAAAAGGACCCATGATCGACGTTGTAGTGGGACCGTTCATACGTCTCAACATTGCACTTGCAGTACGACGCTTTTTATCTGCGTAAGATTCTTTTTGTCTA
Source organism: Lanistes nyassanus (assembly GCA_004794575.1). Taxonomy (NCBI): domain Eukaryota; kingdom Metazoa; phylum Mollusca; class Gastropoda; order Architaenioglossa; family Ampullariidae; genus Lanistes; species Lanistes nyassanus. The sequence goes on along the minus strand of SMGT01001545.1, from coordinate 37,177 downwards.
GTATGAGATCATTTTGAAATTGCTTGCATGAGGAAGGTCATCAAGAATGGGTAATATACCAAGTTCTTAAAATGACATTTTTTGTGAAAAATGCATAATTAAAGCGTTATTTTGAATGCATTTAATATAGACCGAGACAAGGACCTGTCGCATGTACTCGATACGGCACTGTTCAGCTGCTGTTACTTTTGTTAGGACTAAATTCAGTATAATTAATTGTTAACTCCTGCAGCAGTTATACACTGATTTAATGAACTAAACGAGATTTTCTTTGTGACAGTTTAGTTCGCTGTTTGTAGTTATCTCATTATTAGCTTTAACAGTAACAACTTTAAGGAGCCAGGAAGCAAGAGATTTATCATTATAGATATCCATATCGCATTCATGTTGCATCCATGCACACACAGCTTTATGTACAGTCGATTTGGCTTTTATTTGGAAGAATATGTCAATTGTTTCCATCATTCGTAAACCAGTACCTTTTTTAAAACATTGGGATAAATGCTTCACTAAGGAGAAATGTATTTTGTTATTAAATCACAAGTTCTGTATGTGTACTTGCCACATCCTGACTTAGGAATAGAGAATTGAGTAGACACTTCAGTTTTACCATCTTTAATTAAATTCAGTTAGGCTTTAATTTTTCTTTATGCAGGAGGAATTTTATAATCTCTACTTTGATAGGTGTAACAGGCTTTTGAGTAGTCAGTATGCTGAACATGTTTATCTAAACTTTCTTTAACTTAATTTTTCAAATCCTATCCACAAACTGCAACTTTGTGACTGAGCAAAGTAATGTTTAAACCATGATCAGTGTGGTTGTTAGAAGCTTGACACATGATTGTCAAAGAACAGCCCAGCATTAACAATTTCTGCCTGCATGCCATTTGATTGTCTTCTCAGTAAAAGCTATTTTGGATGTTGGTTAGTCATAATTTCAAGGTGTGACCAGTTCAGACAGCTAACAGCAGATCAATAGATTGGATAGAAGACACTTTAGTCAGTCAGACTGGAAGTTTGTTTATTGTGCAACAAACTAAAATAGAAACCTACACTCTTCCCAGTAACAGCTTGATATAGACTAAAGAGTCTGCTCTTTTTTCTTTTTCTGCTGTGTTGTGGTGGCTGCTTTGTGAATAAGGATGCTATTTTAGCTTATTGAATGCATTTTTATTAATATAAATAGATTGTCTACATTATAATGTATTCATGACTGATTCAACCATAATACGATTGTAACTGGTCAGAAGTCACTCAGTTATAACTTTCCTGGCTTGGCCTGTTTGCACAGCTATTTGTTGATGGAGTGGCCAGACTTCAGTTAGTCATTCTGCAACTTATTTCATATAATATTGGTAAAACTAAAACCCAGCTTTCCTTTTGCTCATCCAGTCAAACATGGAGCAGTGCTGTTGTTGACTGAATTCAAAAGAAAGTCGTCAAAAACCTTAGCACTAGCAGTTTTAATCTTCCCCAGTTTTCTGCATTTATTACAAAAATGTTTAAATTAATGTTTAGTGTTCCTCTTGCTTTTGTTTTTTTTGAGGGAGGTGCAGTTGAAGTTGGGTCAAGAGCATAGGTTTAGGTTTTTTGGCTTTATTACATAATATCCTGCTGCAAACTAGGTACATATCAAGATGGTGTTGGTAGAAGCAAGTTAATGTGCTGCACAGTGGTCACAACACATACCTTCAGTCCCACTGTCACATTATACTGACACTGGGCCAATCAGTGTCCCTATCATGCCTAGCAACTTAGCAGGGCAGCTACTACATGCAGTTTCTAAGTCTTGGATATGACTTAACCTGGGCATGTCTTGGCCAGGGTGTGAACAACAAACCTCACATCTCCAAAACAGAAGCCTTAACTTTTATACCACCAAGGTGTTAAACCATTAGGGATGAAGGCCTCGGCCTAAACATGCCTTTGATGTGTTACCCTTCACTGTCCAGATTCTCTTCTAGCAAAAAAAAAACCCCAAATGGATAGAACTTCTCCCTCCCCCCAAAGCCAGATACTTGTTAGGCCTTTGACAGTACAAGCATGACATTTTGCTCCATTTTCTTTGAGCTTTTCTCATGCTGTTAACTTGCCTTGGTCTGTGGTTTCTTTGTTGAAGGCCAGATGATGTTAGATGCGTAGAGGTCGAAAAGTGAGAGTGCTGAGTAAGATGGCAGAGGGGCAGGAGAACAGCTGTGTCAATGGAGATCTGTTCCGCATGGACGAGCGCCCTGAGCATGGCATGAAGATTCTGCAGGGTCTGAACAAACTTAAAACGGACCACGTGCTGTGTGATGTCACCCTGATAGCTGAAGGTAACTTTATTTAAAAATTAAATTTATAAATGAAACATTTTAATTTATTTTCTTACTTGTGTTTGGTTTTCTATCACAAGAATTGTTTCGTGCACTACCAGCCTGGTTTTGTCATATCTAGTTGGCACAAATGATAGTGACATAATGGTACATTTGTGTTTTAGTAGTGCTAATTTGGAAGATCAGAAGATCACTGGTCGGGATGAATTTGTAGCTCTTACAGCCACTCTGTATTTGTAGCTTATGTTGAGGTGTGTAAAAAAATGTGTGTGTGACAATGCATTTTTTTTGGTAACTTTTGTTATGTGAATGTGGATAGTGTAGGTTTGGATAGGGGTTTGTGTGTGTGGGTGGGTGAGTGGAGGGGGGTCCTTTTTTGTTCTTTTCTTTATTTTTTGGTGGTGGTGGGGGGGGGGGGGTGTTTGTTTGGTTTGTTTGCAATCTGTCAGTCTTACTCTTAGTCTATTGTTGTAGTGATCATCAACAGCAGCACATGTACCTGACCTGTAACTATGCCTTTCAAAGTTGTTGTTGTTTCTTTGGTTCTGCATAATCCAGACTTTGAATTTCTAGAGATTATTTAGTTTTATGGTTTTCAGGAAACTGCTTTGCCTCTCATCGTGTGATCCTGGCCTCCTGCTCTGACTACTTTCGCTCAATGTTTACCAGCGGCATGCGCGAAAGCAACCAAAAAGAGATCGAACTCAAGGGCATTACAGCTAAAGGTCTGGAGAAGACACTAGAAGTCATCTACACATCAACCACCACGTTAGAGGGGGATGATATTTTTGATGTCATTGCTGCTGCCACACATCTTCAGGTTACCCCAGTGATTGAATTTTGTGAGCGCAACTTCCTGAGCGGAATGACCACGTCCAACTTCTACGACTTTATCAACACCGCCAAGCTGTACAGCATGAACAATGCTCTGAAGCAGATAGATGTGTTCATTGCCAAGAACCTGATGCAGATTGCGAAAGAAGGTACCTTGCACTTGCTGACCTACGATCAGATGTGGAACTGTCTGAACAGTGAGAAGCTGTGCCTACGGGAGATTGACATTTTTCACATCACATGGGAGTGGCTGCGACAGGACCCCAACATGACAGATCATGCCCCAGCTCTCATGCGCCTCATCCGCTTCCCACTGATCAGCCCGGCTGACCTGGTGCACCACGTCCAGCGAGTGGATATGATGATGTCCAATCCTGAGCTACGACAGATGGTACTGGCAGCCCTGAATTACCATGTGGTTCCGCATTCCCAGCCCCTGGTGTCCACTCCCAACACACGCCTTCGTTCATATGTGACTCGGCTGGTCAGCGTTGGTGGACGAGAGATTCATCCATACCCTTGCCTGCATGATGAGATCCTTGTCTTTGATGCCAAGATCACTTCCAACAGCTTGTTGAACAGGCAGGAGATTGCAGCTCTCCCCTCCGCCCTTAGCCACATGCAAGTGTTGGTGTTCAACAATTTCCTGTATGTTTTAGGTGGCTGCACAACGCAGTGCGCACACGGTGAGTCTGCTGTCAATTCTGTCTTGCGCTACGACCCACGGTTTGACAGCTGGTTCCAGGTGTGCCCCATGCTGAACAAGCGAGCATACTTCTTTGCTGGGGCACTCAGCCAGAAGATCTATGCAGTGGGTGGAAAGTTCAAGGATGGAAGTTTGGCTACCGCTGAGTGCTATGACCCAGCTACCAACTCCTGGGAGCTTATAGCTTCCATGCCAATGAGCTACCATGCCCATGCAGGAGCCGTGTATGGCAATTTCATTTACATCTCAGGTGGCTACAGTGGTAACCACTTCACTCCTGACATGCAGCGGTATGACCCTGTCACCAATCAGTGGGAGGACATGGCTGCCATGCTAACACCACGGGGCTGGCATGTGATGTGCGCCACTCATGATAAACTGTTTGTTTTTGGTGGCTGCAACCTCAACGTCAACCAGCAGGCACAGCCGGAGATGCAGTCTGAGTGCTACGATCCAGCCACGGACCAGTGGACCATCATCGCCCCATTGTCTGTATCGCACAAAGAGGCTTCATGCGTAGTGTATAACGACAACATCTATGTGCTTGGTGGGTACAACGTGCAGACCAAGACAGGCCAGAAGCTGGTGTCCAAGTATGACATTTACACTGGCATATGGGAGACAGTCGGCGCCCTGCCACGCAGTCTGACTGGGGTTGGCTACTGCACATTTAAGCTTCCGTGCTACAATCCTGATGAGAAAGATTGATCTTTGGTTTGTGCATGTTGGGGAGTTGGGGAGAGGATGGGGGACGAAACATTGTTACAGGGAAATAGTGCTGGCATCAAAGTTGCTCATGCTCCCTTAACCTTTGCTGCATCCAAACTCCTCCATTGCTTGCAGGTATCTCCTGGCTGTAAAGGAGGTGTGCCAGACCACTTCATGATTAGCAGGGAAGGTTGGATCTTGATTTGAATTTCCTTCTCATGCAGAATCATTTCCCTGTGGTCAGGATCAGAATAAGGGTGTAGCTACCACACAATTCTAGACACTTGTTTGTCCTGACTCTTCACGTCGAAGGATGCATTCACAGTGCTGCTGAGCGAATCTGCACAAGGATCTGCAGACATACCTGAACACACAGCTGCCAGACTGAACTATCAGGTCTGAGCCTGAAGCTGAAAATGTGGCAGTGGCCTCCCATTTTGGTTTGAAGTAAGTGAGCAGTAGCTGCCCTGTTCCCATCTCACCTTGTTCTGAAAGTTTCAGATCTGGTGTGGTATTCTTGCTATGGGTGTTAAACGAGGTTTTAGGGTATGGGGGAAAGACGTTTTGAATTTGATGATTTATAAAATAGTATGTACATGTACTGGCAGTAGCAATGATTAATGTAGCATGAATTGTACTGGTGTCTTTTGGCATACAAACTCTCTTCAGTTCTCTGATATGGTTGTGATGCTGACAAATGTCCAGCGGTTTGACCTAATGAGACCTAATAAGAAGAGAAGAAAGAATATATTTAAAAATGTAGAAGTTTAGAAGTCTCCCCCCACCACCCCCCACCTCCTAATTTTGGAAACTATAAAAGGGTGATTTCTTTTTTAAACAAAATATACGCTGCAGTAACAGGTTTCACCGTCGGTACACAGCTGTTGTCCTTCAAAAGGGGAAAATTGGATAGGATGTGAAGATGTGGAGCTTGCACTATATAATACCATTTCTCCAACTTAGGTGATTTTCTATGAATAAGGATGGATCATGTATGGTAAAATGTTTGTGGCTCTATAAACAAAGTAACTTTTTTTTTCCTTCAAAGGTCATGTATACATTTCCTTACCTTGTTTACATCAAAAGAGACCAAACTGGCATATTATGCTGCACAGAACTGCCAGCATGTAGGGTGTATATTTATTTCTGTGCAAAAGAAATTGCTGACTTGTGTCAAAATTAAGCATTTGTGCATGCATACATTTGCAGCGCTGTTCGGCTTTCAGTGTGACTTAAGCACTTGTGTAAGTATTTCTTTCCCATCTCTGTATCTTTGTCTCTTCTCTGTCTCCTATCAGATTGTTACTCGCTATGGGAAAATGTCACTCCATCTTTCTGTTTTTACAAGTAGACATTTTACGATTTTTTTAAGCACTTAGGCCTCTCTCACTCAATAAACATATTGACTGGAGTGTCTCAGTCTGCTTTCCTTTTTTAACATTGTGTGAATGTTGTTGGTTTGGACTTTGTTATGCATTCAAATATGTTTGGGACTGGTTGATTCCCATTTTCTACCCTGCCCACCTGACATAAATCAGCTTGCAGATTTAACAGCATGAAGCACATGCAGAAACGTTAGTCCTAGTCTGATGCCTCCTGCTGTCTGTAAATGGTATAATGTAAAAGGCCTCTTGGCAGATACTAGCAATTTACAGAGCGATGGAAAACCAGTTACTCTATTCGCTAGCGTCACTCCTTGTCAGGTATAAATACACATCATCAACGCGTATGCACTCATGCACAAAATCTCAAATTCACTCTTATAAAGTTTTATATCCCCTTTATTTTAGGCAAATAAAAGTTTTAAAAACAAGAGTATTAAATTATATATCTTTTACTCATCATGTTCACTGCAAAAAAATTACATATACCTTGCACACTCGCAGCTTCTGAAATACATAAAGACTAAACTGCCATTTAATCCTCTAAGCTGCTTCTAAAAATATATTAAGGCAAGCATGCCATTTATTATTTTCATGTTCAGTAAATCAAACAGGTTATGGGTATAAAACAACTGTCATCTTTTTATCTGGCAAAATATGCTGGTTGAGGGAGGCTAGGTAAGTACACTATGGGGGGTGTCTAGGGAGATTAGTGCAGACAGGAATGAAAGCTGGTCATTTGCTTGTTGACCCAGTGCAACTTACGGAGGGAATAATAACAGAAGTACATGATTAATGCACTGCACATACATTATCTGTATGTACCTCTGTGACTCAGGCCTATTCTTAAACCAATGAAGCCAAGTTCTATATAAAAGCACCCATGTTAATATGTATCTGTGCGAAAATGTAATTTCTACTATACATACACTCTAAATCAAATTACAATAATGAAACTTATTCCAAAATCAGGAGATGGTTTCAAACATTAAGTGTTTCCCTTTTTTCTGGTCATAATCACAGCACATACTTCCCTGGTACTTCATGAAACTGAACTCTTAAAAAAACTTTATATTTTAAAAAACCATTAATATAGTGCATACATGACAATATAGTATTGTTGGTCAGATTGCCTGCCATATGGTGCAGTCCTTACATGATCGCCCCATGGCTTCTGTCTACTTTATCTAGTGCGGTTCTTCACTACATAATATTTTTATCCATTATAATGGTATTTGTGTTATTTTAAGTTGAAATAAAAAATGTGCCAATTTTTTGTGCTGCTATACTTTACAGGGGAAAAGAGAAACATGTTTGATAGCGGAAAGTAGAAACATTTACTGGCTTCTTAAAGCCTAGCCAATCAAAAACTGTCTTTAATATCTCCCATAATTTATTTCACATGATTAACTTTCTCAATATAAATGCATAAAACATACTCTTCCTGACAGAAACTGCATCTTCCACCTGACAAGAATTCTGGCTGGTGTGTAAACATGTTTTTTTTCACACACTTTGCATTCTAGTCTTAATAATCTTTAACAAGCCAAGAAGTTACCAAGTGCATTACATACACAAGGATTCATATTCACATTGGAGTAAAATCTTGCATAAAATTATCACTCCATTCCTCGTATCTGCCTTCAGGATTGTGAAAGCCCACTATCAGTAATCAGTAAGTAGATTCCAGAATCATCAAGAAAGAGATATTGTCTGGCGCTCTACCAGCTTCTTGAAAAATCCTTCTTTAATTGACATCAGCTCACTGTATGAACCAATCTCTGCAACCTGTCCTTGATTTATGACAGCAATCTGGTCAGCAGTTTTGATCGTGGACAGACGATGTGCAATGGTGAGAACAGTGCGGCCAGACATAAGTTTTTCAAGAGCGTCATGCACCAGGTATTCACTTTCTGCATCCAAGGCACTAAAAACAACAAAAAAACTTTTTCTTCAGTGAATGAATTTCTATATTTAACCTTTAACACATTCTGATTCACACACAAACAGATGTATACTAATACGATCTTTCAAGTGCATTCTTATCCATATATGTAAATTAAAAAATTCTATTAAGGTTATTATTTAAATAATAATAGGAAACAATTTTTAATGAGGAAAATGTATATTTGCATATTTATGATGGTTTTTAACTCATCATTTGTAAATTTTAAATACTTAAATTTAGAACAGCTACATTGCAATTATAATGGGCTTTAGAAAGATGGAAAATTGAAATATAAGCCTGCTGGGTTTTTTTGCACTGATTATGAATTTTGGCATCCAATTATGCACAGTGTTCCTTGTAGCTTCATACATATGGCAGAACATTCAAAAAATTATCCAAGAACCAAAAGAAGCCACTATTATTTAATACAACTTCTATTTTTACACGTCTTCATTTATCTTTAAAGCAATTTATAATTATAAACAGTTCCCAGGCAATTATCCCTCCAGAACCCTCACAAATTTTAAAGCAACATACCTTGTAGCTTCATCAAGCAGCAGAATTTCTGGATTCTGAAATGTATCCACAAAAAAAATCGAAAACCTACAAGCCACATACTTAGATTATCTTGCTCCAGCACATAACCACACCAGATAAGACAATTTCATCTGTCTGAATATACTAGTCCCTAGCAATGGCAGGAAAGATTTCACTGACCACACCAAGGTATGATTCTTCTCTTTTCTTTTTCATGGCTTCTTTAAACTCATATAAAGTTTTTATTGCTATTGCCATCATAGCAAGACATTGGTTCCCTTTTCCCACTTGCCCTGTTCAGTGAGGTACCATGAACTGTACTTGCCCAAGGTTACCCAACTTGCTCAACAGAGCACTGTACAAATATTGACTGTACATGTCTTTGTAAGCATTTACTTGACTGGCTGGGTAACTCATCAGATATTTTGCTCACTTGACACCCAAATTTACTTCCCACAAGGAAGATAGCATCTGGTAATATCAAGGCAAGGGCACCTAAAGCTTTTATTCTGTTAACATAATGCATGGATCAATTTTCAACACCAAGAGTGACACCACTTTGTACTTTGCATGATGCAACCTAACTGAAAAAATAAAAAGGAACAAGTGTCTTTCACTTGGAGATAAACCTAATTTATAAAGTCTTCACCTTCAATATGGCTCTGGCAATGGCTATTCTTTGTCTCTGACCACCTGAAATTCAGAAAATGTATGCTTGACTGAGGTAATGTAAATAATTGTAACTGGTAAGTATGTCTTCCATCTTCACAATCTGTAAAGTGTTATACAAAGTCTGAAATTCAGACATGCAAGTTTATATGCAGGAGCAGGATAATGAATCAAATCTTCTCCATTCAGAATTTTTTCAACATATATAATGGAAAAGAAAATCTAGAAGTGGGCCAAAAATTAAAAAAAAATTAAAAAATGCACCTGTTACCTGATAGCATCAATCCTCTTTCACCAACCAGTGTATTGAAACCTTCTGGAAATTCTTTGACGAAGTTGTAGGCATTCGCTTTCCTTGCTGCTTCTTCAACCTGACTTAAGGTGACAGAGTCCGGGTCTCTCGCTCCATAGGCAATGTTCTCTGCCACCGAGCAAGAAAACAAAATGGGCTCCTGAAAAGCGTGGGTTTTCAAAAAGTTCATTTTAGTATACAATGTGTGCAAGACGTTTAAGTCACAAAATTTTTCACACATGCATACACACACAATGAAAGACACCAACGATATGAGGTGTGCAGCACATTCCTGAAAATGTCGGGGGAACTCAGGAGAAATAAAGTGGTTTTAGCCTTCAAAATGCAGTTATCCTGTGATGAGATTGACTCAGGCATATGATCATTTCAGCTAATAAATACTGTTTTCACTCCTGGAACTTCTCAGTTTCTGCAGAGCCTCATTATGGGAACCTGCTACTGGTAGAGGCACGGAAAGGATTTAGTGTAAAAATGTTTTACCCACCTGACTGACAGTACCAATGTGTGAACGTAGCCATGTTGGATCCAGAGTTTTGATATCATGTTCATCTAGCATGATGCTTCCTGTGGTGGAAAAAAAAGCTTGTGCAAGATTCTGTGCAGAGACACTGCAGGATTTGTTTACTTTTTGAAGAATCTAAAAAGCAAGGACGAAGACATTTTGGAACCTCACTAAGACATCTGCTTTTTTTCTGAAACTTAAGATCTTCTTCTGACATTTTGTTCAGAATGAGTAAATGCAAAACTGAACTCGCACAGATTATTGCAACCAATTTGTTATCACAAAGATTTTTTGAAATTAGTAGCTAAATTTTATATAAATTTTTTGCTTCCAAATTGCAATTATCAGTAGTAAAAGTGCAAATTGTCATTAATTACCAGAAACAGGGTCATAGAACCTAAGAAGAAGACCAAATACAGTTGATTTCCCAGAGCCACTTGGACCCACCACGGCAGTCACTTGTCCTGCAGGGGCTGTCAGGCTGAAGTTGTTGAAGATACTGATATCCGGACGTGAAGGATAACAAAAAGCAACATTGCAAAAACTGATGTTTCCTTGTACAGATGGCAGAGTCTGTAAGGATCCTGCAGGAAGCTCACATCCTGTTGCGAAATGTCACAAATAGAGGTACTGGCTTTGAAAATTTATACCTTAATTTAGGAACAAAATTTTACAAAATGCTACTCACTGGCTTGTGTTTGAAATATGGCTGTTAGTAGAAAAAGGTAAACAAAGCACTACTTGTTAAGACCAGCACATTTACCTGTAGACCTACGCATTCATATACAACAAGCTCCTTCATGACACAATAGCCAGCCTAACCAAAATAAGCCAATTTATGACAACAAAATCCTGAAAATTGAATTACTTCAATCATTTCATGAAACCTAGTTCAAGGATAGTCATATTCATGCACGAAGGACAGTTATTCAAACAAAGGATTGGTTTTTATATACATGTTTTGTTAGACTAGAGCTAATGACCATACACTTCTGACAGAGTATTACAGGAATGCATGGAGACACAAGTGCAATCTTAAGTAGGTGAGTTATAATCTAATCTCACACTACAAAATTCTTCTAATTTAACAAAAAATAATTAAACCAACATCACTGATCAACCTTAACATTGCTAACCTTTTTGACATGTCATAACTGATATAAGCCATCGAACTGGTTAAGACAAATGTGCTTAAATAAGGGAGTTGTATGCGAAAAGAAACTAGTTTACCCAACCTGAAACTGGAATAGCAGGTTTGCGATCAATTAATTCCCAAAGCCGAGAACTTGCCCCAAGACCTCGGTTTAGCTCAGTGTAAAAGGAACTCAGCCCTAAACACAAAAACCAAAAGTAAATGTGGAAGGGGGGAAAAAGCCCCCCAAACAATTCAAAATATAAAAAAAAGCCTCAAAATAAGAATCCCTTACAGCTTGACAAGTTCATGAGGCAATACACTTCATGAGGATGACCATACAGGAAACAAAAGTCATACACTATTTGCTTGTTCAAAAATGTATGTTTTGCACAAGCAGCAGTCATCCATTTTTTTCTCCCACTTAATCAGCAGGGCATGCAAGTAGACACATGCATACTCACACACAAAATAAAAATGGCAACACTGGTAAAGCCCAAAAAGTGAGTCTTCTTATAAAATTTAGCTGGAAAGTAACCAAGTCAAACCTCCAATTGAGATTCCAACATAAGCTGCATACAGAAGGAATGCTGAGAGTTCTCCCACGGTTATCTGAGATTCTGTCATCATCATGCCTCCATAGTAAAACACAGACAGTACAATGAGGTTGCCTGTTAACCCTGTCTAAAGAAGCAAAAACAAACAAACAAAAACCAGTTGTGGTTGTGAAGCTGCTTGGTTTTTTGCTTTTTTGTTGTTTAACATCCTGTCGCAGACTAGGTGCAAATCAGGGCAGTGTTGTTTGAGACAAGCTAACACGTTCCCACACTGGGACTGAGGCCTCAACACAGGCTTCAGTTCCACCCAGTCAAATTATACTGACACCGGGCCAATCAGTCCCAGTACTGTTCCCTATAGCACCAGGCATCTGGCAGGGCAGCTACTAGGTATAATTTATCCAGGGAGCAAACCCCTGACCTTCAGCCTCGGAAGCCTTAACCATTATTACGATGTTGTGTACCAAAGCTCATTGCTATTAAATAAATACAAAAGTACAAAGATAAATAAATTTCTCTTACTTTTACTAATGCCAAATGACCAAATGCAATATCTGAAGACGGTGCATTAACAAAGGAACTGGTTAAGCTACAGTTTGGCTTCCTCCAAACATTATCACTGTACCAAGAAGAACTACAAATAGACCTACAGACTATACACATACATGGTTTTTTTTTTTAATTTAGCACATTTTTTTCAAAATGAGAAGACATAGCGATAATAACAAAGAGTTAATTTAATGTCTCCTTGACCAAAAGGAAAAATTAAAATAAAAAATAACTACAAAAAATCCTCACAGAGCCAAAAAAGATTCCTCTTGCCAAAGATTCCTTGTAGGATAGCTTCAGAATGTCCTCTATCTTCTGACCATAGCTTACACACTCCTTGTCCTCATGGGCAAAAGCTCGGACTGTACGAATATTGCTCAGCTTCTCTTCAGCCAACTGTAGTTGTTTTTTTTAATACATATGAAACCAACACATGCAGAAGTAAGTACTGTAGTCAGACATGACATTATTTCACAACTAACTACATAGGACTGTGTCTGTTGTCAGGCTATATTTAAGTAAACTGCAATATTATACTTTAAATCAACCTGTCTTGCTGTGGTGAAATCCACAAATGTCCACACACAACACTGGATTAAAGCCTCAAACTGGAAAATATGAAACAGCCAAACTTAATATGTAGTTTAAAGTGACCAGACACCAGCTTGACTCCACAATTTTCTACCAAATCTTCCTGTAAGGATTAGAAGAGGGAGGAAACCTGACATTTACTACCAAAAATAATGCTAGTCTTCAGGAAACATTTTTTTGCTGGTATGTATGACAGGATGCAGAATGGCTCTAACATAAAAGAAAATAAAATGTGCGCAACAACCTCAGTGGCACTGGCAAGGGAGTCCTGAACTTGTCGTGTAATGCCTCTCATGTAGCGGCCATATATAATAGACATGGCTGCCACAGGTGGAACTATAGCAAGTGAGAAAAGAGCCAGCTTTGCAGATACATACACCTAGGGGGAAAAAAAACAACACAGCACCAGTTTGTTAGAGTTTTGTGGGGGTTAAAAATGCTTTGAGGTGAGGGTGTGATATAGTACATCAACTTGAGCTACAAAAAAAAGTGGTGGCCGAGAGGAGAGAGGTGGTGGCCATTATACATACAAAATTTGCCAATGAAATAAAAATGTGTCTGCCAGAAGACATGATAAAACAGAGGAACTTCATCTCTATTTATATTTACATAAGTCTTGAGATAAAAACTTACCATCATCCCAACTCCTCCTGCTGCCTGTGCAACTGCTCTTAAGCCGTCAGAAATGTTCATTGTCACAGAGTTGCCGACAAGACTTGTGTCTGCTGATAGACGATTTATGAGTTCTCCAGTTCTTGTTTTATCAAAAAAGCCCACCTCTTGCCTCATCAATGAGCTAAACAGCTTTTCTCTTAACTTTTTAATGATGCGTTGCCCTGCAGTCTGCATCAGATACACACGACCGAAGTTTGCTGCGCCTCCTATGATGAAAACTATGACAAGAATCTGGCAGATACTGTTCAAGTGACTGATAAAATGATCATCCTGTGATGTAGTGTAGATGACATCTATTACTTTTCCCATGCAGAATGGTACTGACATTGTCACACCACTTGAAATAAATAGCAGTCCCACAGCACCTGAAAGCAAAAAGTATTGTATGAAAGTAACGTCACCAGTTTTTAATAAATAAATATATCTGTGCCAGAACATTCAAAAATGGAAAACTTCTGAAAAACTAAAAGAAACCGTAATTTTTTTTTATCAGGTTTTAAAAATTATTTTACATGCCTTCATTTGTGTCATAAACAAACAAGGAAATAATATTTTTTGATAATTCTGATGCAGGTTTCCATTCTTCTTCCGAATTTCTGAAAAAGTTATCGTTGTTCTTAGTTTTAACTTGAATTGAGACTTTGTTATTGTTACAGGAAACAGATTTTGTACCCAATATTGTCCATTTCTCTGGAGCCGAAAGACTCAGCAACCTTCTGACTTCTGAAGATTTTGGAAGTGTATGCTGCTTGCTTTCCACTTTTGCTCTTGACCTGATAATTTCTGGATTTCTGGCATTTGCGCTTTGGATTGTTTTAAATCGACATGCCACAGCAAAAGGGTTCCCTTGAGAATTTATATTTGTCATACGATATGAATTCTTGCTGTGGATGCATCCTCTGCTTAGCCCTTGCGTAAAGTTCTCTCCAAGCTGCAAGCACTGCACTGAATTCTGTTGCTGCCACTTGAAAACCTTCCGAAAATGATTACGATGTTTACAGATATCAAATGATGGACGTAGTATTAAAGTTCGATTGAAAGAACACAGTGACAGGAGGAAAGGACGACTGCAACAGCTGTTGCACTTTAATACGTTCTTGAACACATGGGTTTTTTCCCACAGTTGTTGCAAGGCCATTGGTGCAGCCTTTTTTTCTCTTTTGTTACAGATGATGTCTCAAGCGATTACCCTGACTCTGCCAATTAACCTTCCTAGCGTCGTTTTAACACATGCTCTCGCCCGGCGCAGACATTTTGCCCTTGCGTATATTTACCTCGGACAGCAGTTGTTCCCCTTTGTTGAAGCGCGTGCAATACGTCATACCAAACATCATAAGATTTAGGTAAAGTAAATTTAAAAAAAAAGAATTTTGTTGAAACTGGAACCCCTTATCTTTTATTATCTTTAAAACAAAATTTTCTGAACTGTAGTTTCATCAAGGCTAACGAGAAACTACTTTCGAAGTTAAAAAGTTTTGACTGATTCGATTTTTTAAACAAAAAGTGTTTCTTGTGCCATCCCTTCCAGTTCTGTCAGTTCGTGACCACTGAGTTCACGCCCACTGAGACTGCGGAGGCGGTGTCATCACCGACCACGCACCAGCTCCAGCCCACACAAAGCTGCTGAGGAATCATGGGATCGGGGATTCCCGGTCCGCAAGGCGGCAGAACGACGTCACGGCTGAATTCCTCGTTTCGTTGGCAAACTGATTAGAAACATTTCCTAATGGCCGAAGGAAGAGATGAGTTGGTTAAGAATAATCTTGAGCGTAAGTTCGTTAGATTTATCGAGCTGACAGCTTAATTCTTACTTGACTTAGATTTACGTTGAAGATATACTCTTGTCTGTTTCCGTTTTGTTGACAATTGCCAGAATTGTCGAATCGAGGTACGCTGCGATACCGATAGCCAGGAACATTATATCAGTCTGATTAGATTCTAATACCAAACGCTGTTCTTCAGGTTGACAGTAACTGAAAATACGCATTTTTAAAATCTTTGCTTTTTCTGTACCCTGTAATTTTAGGTTCGCACCGTTGAGAGGAGAGTACTTTTTCATCTCAGTGCTATAGCTGCATTTTCCTGTTGTTTTTGTATGTGGTTTGTGTGTTTGTTTGTCTTAGGCTTCGGTCATAAACCCTGATGGGCGTTTTAACTTCCCCCTTTAGTACTGCGCAGTTAAATTTCCACGTGCTTGTTTCATTAGTATATATTTCTCATTCTTTATGACATGGACACCACTTTTTATAAGGACTCGTAATTCATTTCTAACCCAAATCTAAAAAGTGCTATGAGTACTTATATCATCTGTGTTATAGAGTTATAGTTAATTGCCACCAATGAGAATCCATTTTTTGGAAACCTCATCGATAATCAGGTTTTCTTCATTGGGATGAGGAAAGTGCGTGAGATTTATTTTGCTTAACGGAACTGACGATAAATAACAATGCAAGATGTCATTTTCTAGCTAAGAAATACCAAAAGTACTGTAGAAAGGTCTTTAATTATTATGGATGTGTAACAGCTTTGAGATTCGAAGGATGTGTTCAATCTAGGTTGTAATGCATATCTTTTGATGGAGGAAATACTTGTATTGTTACAGAGCATTTTGCCAAAATTATGATATTACATATATGCACCGGTGTGTGTGTGGGGGGGGGGGGGATCTGTATGTGCAGGCACACTCAGGTACATGTGTTTGCACACATGGGGGACCAATGAAAACCAACCAAATACTGCTTCAGTGTTTAGAATTCGTTCTAAGATTGGTTAAGGTACTAGGATCATTTGTTTCTTATGGCCTACTTTTGCTTCAAATTTTGCTCTTAGAAAATCAGACTCTTAAGAATATACAAGGGAAAAGACTGCTTGTAATGGAAATGGGGTTGCCAGAGTTACCTCTTCGTGGTTTACCAAGTTCAGGAGTTCACAGCCTGCAACAACCACACTACTCCATAACTAGTAGTACTGGTGAGATCTCAAAGACCTACTATTCACACATGGATAGAATGTATGGAAATGTTCACATACAATTTTGCTTTAAGAATGCTGTAAAAAAAAGTTTTAGCCATTTAAAAGTATGCATGCATATGTTGTGTGCTCATGTGCATGTGTGCAGAGATAGGTGCACAAAAATACCTTATGGAAGCATTTATATCATTTTTATTTCTTTGCTTCGTAATAATGCTGTTTTGCCCTGGCTCATTTTATAGCTTTCCTTTTCAGTATGACTGCAATCCATTGTATGAAAAAGAATGCCTAAAGCAAGTTATTATTGTAAGTGAATGTAAATAGAAAGCAACAATTACATGATTGCGTTGCCTTAGATCTGAAGAGGCCATTACAAGGAGCACCTCCACTGAGCCCACTGTCAGAAGACATGCAGGATCCCCATGTGACCTCCACTACAGGCAGAGAGTTTGGCTATTCAAATTGTAAGTACAAGTGAACATATCTGTGTTGTTTGTAAACAATTCAGTTAGTTTGGGTGGTTGGCAGCTATTATTAGCTACTATTAATGCTATAATCAGCTATTATTAATGCTAAATGTATATCATAGCACAAGACAAAGAACAGTTGAGAGTGGAGCAGTGAAAATTATTGAACAAAATGTTTTGAATGATGATTGTATTCCTTTGTTTACTTGATGGTGTCATTTGCAGATCCATCAGTAGAGCTATTGCCTGAAGATGCAAGTCGAGCTAGGGCAGGATGGGACCAGTTTCATCCTCACTCTACTTGTAGTGGCAGTGATACAAACCATGGAACACCAAGAGCATACACAAATATTGTACCTGTGGAATCATCTAGCGCTTGCTATTCTGCCAGGAGCTTCCCATCAAATCCTTCAGATCCAAGTTCTAACAGTTCTCAGCAACACTTTTCCATGGCGTCTCTCTCGCCACCAAATGATCTTAATGCTCCCAGAAGTCACCATCCTGTCCCAGATTCTGGTGCAGGGATGATGCAGTGCAGTGGCACACCAAATATTATGTTTGTACCTGTGACACTCGGTACACAACAGGGTACTCCCAATGGATTTCCTTGTCATCCGTACATGTTCCCATGGATGTTTATGCCACCAGGTTTAAGCAGCATAAATCCATTCACACTTCCAATTTTCCAGCCCTCTGGAAACAATCCTCAGGTTAATTCTCAACCAGCTGCCACTAAAATGGAATTTTCAAGCAGCAGTAATAGCTCTTCACCATCGCTTCAGAATGAAAGTAAGCTTTTCTTCAGATTAAATTTACTTCAGAAAGTTCAAATGGCAAAAAATCTGGAAGATGTGCATGACTTGCTTGCATACTTACTATTTAAGCAAGAATGGATTTAAGTATGTGCAGATGATTAATATCATTGCTTGCGAAGTTATTTACCTTTCCAACAAACATCTTGATGAAACGTTTTTGCCTTTTGTAGCTTTGAAGATGTTTTATTGTGGAAAACAAGTTAAGCATTGTTACATTTGCTGTTTTCTGTCACAGGTGAGTCTGTCTCATGTAAGCCATACGGGCTTCAGATTAATAATGAAACCCGTTTGACAGATCTTCCCCTCCCCATGATGAATTGGATTACAAGGAAACTAGATGACATGAATGCAGAAAAAAACTGGCAGCATATGGCAGATCGTCATGGCTGGGTCTACAGCAAAATAAAAGAGCACAAGGACAATTGCTGCAGGTACCAAAAGAGCTTTTTTGAATCGCTGCTCTACAAAGACCCATTCACCACTCACACAGTTGGACATTTTAAGGAAGATATGAAGGCAATACAACGCATGGATGTGTTTTTAGACTTTGATAGGGAACTGCAAAAATGCCTTGTAAAATGAACTGAAAGTTTGGACGACACCTTGAATAGGTTTTTGCTGGATGTGTATACAGGGTTGTACACAGTATTTCTAACCTCAAAAAAGTGGGTGACATTTTTCAGAAATCTAGCCTGATACACATTAAGATGCATCCTCTTCATTCCAACACTTTCCATTGAAAATCCATTTGTAATGTGTGGAGATGGTGTGTTGGTAGATTTGTGGATCTTCGCTGATGATTGATCAACACAAGGGGAGGGTTTTCTTGATTTTATTTGAGCAAACTTCTGTAACCCTCTGTTGCCACACACACACGCAATACGCTCCACTCTCTCACAAAGTGTATAGGCAGAGGGTCTGCTGCTACAAGAATCCCATCAGGTGTTCATAGAAACTAGAATCGAAAGTAGCTAACCTGTGTTTATGTACAAACTAAAATCCATAAATCAGAGAAAGTAGGTACAAAAAAAGGGAAATAACTGACAGAAAGGGTGTGCTCCACTCTTTCCGTAGATGTTTGAGTTGGGGAAGATGTTTTAATTTCGTACAAAGTGTATTTCTAAGGTAAGGTATAGGATGAAGAGATGTAAGCGATGATGCTTATCTCTCTTAATTTTATATTACACCATCTGCCTCGAAGGGTCTGTGACCCAGAACATAGCGTTTCTCTACTCTGTCTGCTGACAACCTTCTATTATCTTCTGTCTCTTCAGTCAACTGCAGCCTTTATCACCGTGGATATTTCTAAGGGTTGAATTCACTGTCATCAATTTTTCAGCTAATATTAATCCTTATAGAAGATAGCTAAGGTTAGTATCAGAAGAAAGTAGAAACTGAGTAGAATCTAAATGTCTCTTTGACTTCTGAGTATGCTTATGTAAGAAATAAATATTGAAAGTGTGTTTTTGCCTTATATTAACATCTTAAGCTGCGAGTGATCAGTATGTTGTTTGATTCACCCTAGCAACTGCAGATCTGTAGCAAAACTCGTAGCATATTGTGGCAAACTGTTGCTGTGATGGGTACACAATACATTGTTAGTGTCACTAGTATAATTCATCGAAGTGTTCAGTGGTAACTTCCTCTTCTCGCTCGGTAGGTGGCTAAGTTCAACAGGGCTCGGTTAAAATCTGGCCTGACCTGACCTGGAAGAGTACATCGGGTTAGAATCGTCTTTCTGTTGACCAATACTGGAAAGTTTTGATACATACGTTGCTAGACTCTCCAAGCTCTCACCGGAACAGCGAAGATCAATGGAGTACTCGGATCAGTCTTGTGTCAGTCGACCTTCAATATGCCAGGTAATCGCCACACAACAAAGATAATGCACGGCAGCGGAACAAGGCCACACAGCAAAGATAATCCACCGTGGCGGTACAGCGGCACACACAAAGGTAATCCCCTGGAATACAGGAAGCACCCAATTCACACAAACGATTCACTGTAGGAAGAGATGATTTAGGTAATCTCCCAGCACGTGAAGTTAAATCCACAGAGGACCCATGCCACAGGATCACCTCAGCCGAAATTGAGATTCTTCGGGGACACACACACACAGAACACAGGTTTCTTTCCACAGCCTGTAGCTGTCCCTCCATGTACTTGCATGTAATCACCCTGTGACTGAATTTGAACCAAAATCGTCCATCGCATGCCTACAACTCGCCTCTACTGTCGTCTTCTTTCCCCTCGTTTTCGCCTTCCACCCTTGTCCTCTCCAGTTTCTTTCTCCCCTTTTCTTCCTGCGAGTCTTCGCTCACCCTCCTGCGTGAACCCCACTCATCTACCTTTTCATCTTTCCCCGAGAAAGAAAAAAAACCTCACCCCAAACTGTCACAGGCAACTGATCCGCGCCATTGGGAAAACTCAAAATTAAAGCCAGCAAGATTTGAACAGGTTCCATTTACCTGCTTCCAAGTCAGCAACAAAAGTAACGTCGTGATGGTAAGAGGGTTAAGGGATGGTAAGGGAAGCATGGGGAAGAAAGGCGGAAACAAGAGGCAGAGGCGCCAATGTCCCGCTGTGTAAAAGTATGCCACGTATGGAAAAGTGTGCCAGATACACAATCCTTGCCCCAAACCCTCAGCATCTGTGGCAAGTTTGTGTAATCCTGTTTACAAATGTGCAAGCGTATATGTGTTTTCTGGCACTGCTTATGTTACCAGCTTTTTTTAAAATTCTGCACATCTGGATGCCACAGCTTGGGTGATGCCATTGGCAAGTTGTAAATATGTTGCCAAGTTGTAAATATATATGTGTACATTTGTGTCACACTATGCACCAATAAACGAACTCTGCGCACGAAAATGTTATTGAAAATTTTTATTAAACTGATGCATCCTGGTTTTCTGGTCAAATCATGTGCACACAATCCACTTCTGATACAAAGGGAACAAACTCTATGCAACTGATATTCAGATGAGCGGTGGGAGGGTGATGTCAGAATAGTCAATCCAGCAATACATTTGTACTTTTTTTGATTTTAACTATAAAACCATCGTTCTCAGAGAATAAAGGAAAACCAAGATAAGAAAAATAAATCACAACCAAAGATTGCAATGAGAATGTATATCCCATCCTCTTTATAGGCCATTCAAAGATATAATTAAAAATGGAATTATTTCAAACATGCCTGCCAGCACTGAGTCCATATCTCTGCTTAGACTGCTGTAGATTGACGTCACGCTACAGTCACAACTTTATGAGCAAACAGGGCGCTAGTAAAATAGTAGTCAGGAATCTGTCTCTCCACAATACAGAATGGTGGCCCAGTTTCCATTGATCATCCACTTATCATCCTTCTTACTTATTTCTTCTGCAAGCCCTTCCTGCAAGCCTGTCACCACATCTGCTTTTAGGGCTCTCAGGCTGCACAAAGGTCCTGGGTGAAACCCCCGAAGAGAGATGGTGAAAGGCGTTGCAGGCCTCCACTGCCTGTCACCAGAAAGTTTGCGGAAATTCAAGTCCCCTTTGAAAAATACCAAATCAGCTTTTCCTAGATCATCATACAAATTAAGGCTGTATTTCTTCATCTCACTAAAGTCATATGGCAGAGTCCAGAAGTGGTCACATTTCAACACCCACGAGCCATCCTGCATTCGAGATTTCCATTTGGATGCAAATTGAGACACTGCATCATTGCTGGAGGAAGCCATAGTATTCAGAGTCCATTTGAAATCCTCTTCTGTGACATCGGATACAAACCATGGCATGGCTTTGCCATGAAAGTGGACAGAAGATGCAAGACCAGACAGCACTAGCATCTCTGCGAAACAGAGATCAGTGACAAGTTCAAATCCTGCATTGTCCAGAACAATGTCCACACGTCCTGGCTTCCCATCTCTACAGGAAATAGCTCTGCGCAACGCCGCCAAGGCAGAAGCTGTTTCGTCGGCAAGAATGTTAGGCTTCAAGTGAGTTAACTGTTCCAAAATGCACTGTTTCTGAGAATTCTCCATTCCCTGGGTAATGGACAGGTCACACTTATTTCCCCAGAGTGCAACCTGAAACACAAATCATGCAATAATTGACAAGATAACAACTCTGGAACGGAAAGACTCGTCTTCTCTGTTAGCATGGAGGCCCAAGCTGACATCCCTTCTAACATAAAGTAAAAAAATGTTTTGGGGAAACACTTGAACAGAAAGGGAACACTTTCAG
This sequence comes from Lanistes nyassanus, assembly GCA_004794575.1. NCBI lineage: Eukaryota > Metazoa > Mollusca > Gastropoda > Architaenioglossa > Ampullariidae > Lanistes > Lanistes nyassanus. The sequence continues at coordinate 15,286 of SMGT01001545.1, read as the reverse complement.
CTGATCAATTCTAAGACGAGGATAACTCCTCACCATGACAACATATATTATGGATGTGTGTGGTGTCAAACTGCTATAGGCACCACAAGTACATGTTAAAGTCAGTCATACAGAAGAGCAAAAAGAAGTCTTGTGTAATGATGTTAACACCCACCAGCCATCTGCAGCTGCAATTTCTGTTACAATAAAAAAAAAATATGGCAAATTGTAGCAAGAGGCAGCCATGGCATTCAGTGTCCACAAGAAATATTTCACAATGCTGGGGCAGACATAAACCACGGCTACTCTAGAAATTTTTCCTCATTTAAGCTAATTACTCTGGATTGTAGAATCAAGCCTTACCTGTAAGAACTCTGAGAAAAACTCAGCAGTTTCATCATTTCCACCTTTCTCCAGACTGCTGCTCACTTCTTTCAGGTAAAGCAGCAGAGAGGTAACAGCAGCCTCAGAAGTCTTGAAGGCTGTCTTCTTCTGGTCAGCAAATATATCATACGTTCGCAGCTTTGTTCTGGAGACAAAAATAAAATCTTTGGCAAAGTGTGTAAGAATGTGTGAAGTGCATGCGACTTGATTTCTACAGTAGGTTCCCCTACTGAGTTACAGCAAAGTTATTCTGCCTTACCATGCTACTGCTAGAAACGGGTAATTTCCATTAGGGAAAACAGTGCCTACTGGCTGAAATGATCACATGACAACCTAAGAAGGTTACAAGCCATTGTACTCATCAATTCTTCTAAATTCTTTTTCTTTCAAACTGGTAAATTAAAAGTGACTTTGGTGGTGGCATTTGAAATGGAAGGAAAAAAAGCCAGAGACAGCCTTTGGATTTGCTGAATTTCATGCATGATATTCAAACAAGCAGAAGGGTCATGGAAGCAAAGTTTTCTGGTGCCACTGTCTTGAAGAAATGAAAGCTGCTTCCGCTTACATTTATATACACTTTACAATTAACCCTTTACCACAGGTTTCACAAAGAAATTGCCAGCAAAACTTCCGGTAGTGGTGAGAAATGATGTCTGAAAACCACCATGTGATCCATCAGCAAATTGTGATTTGAATAACAGGAACACACTTTTATGTATTTATACAAATACACTAGGATGGATGTTCACTGACACAGTAAGAAGTACTTACGACTTTTGTACAAAGTCGCAAAGGGCACGATACATGTAGCATTCTACATACAACCACGGGGCAGTGTACCACGTTGGAGGCTTGCCATTGTTAGCTTCAGTTCTAGCGTTAAGCTCAGCATTCCACGTATTCACATCAGGTGCATCTCCTTCGAGTGGCAGAATAGGCTTGTCTGTCTGCACTTCGTATCTCAGTTTTGACACTTTGCCAATAATGGCTTTAAGGTCATCTGATGCTTCCTAAATAAAATGATGTCTCTTATTCTTAACCATTCCAGCAGACATGCGCTCAAGCGTAAGTAAAACCAATCAGATGCATTTAACTGAACTGATGTTAGTGAGATATCAGTTACTTGCAAGTTCTTTCAGTTTCATGCATGAAAATAACAGTTTGTTTTGTAATAAATATAATACTGCAGACTGAAATGTGGTCTGCCTGTAAATGCACACTCTAACAAACGTATGACTGTTATTGGTGTTAGTCCTCACCTGACCAAAGGTCTTGAGAATATTTTCTCTCTTCCGGTACAAGCTGTCTGCTACCTGTGCCAGTATGACCGGCAGCCGAACATTTATGGTGTAGTAGGCAAATGAGCTGTTACACATTAGACAAATAAACAGTTAATAGATCTTCGACAACAGCAGTAGGTGACACTTTAGGGTTGGAGGACAGTGGAGTGCAGGTTATCTACACTGTGGACATACTGCATCGGTTCTCAGTGCCATATATTCGTGTCCGCTGCGCACAAAATAACCTCAGTAAGCATTCTAATAAAACATTAAAAGTGCTATCCACAGAGAAAGTTGTAGATATGCTTGTTGTAGAAAGTTGTAGAATGATTACTGATCTGATATTCCTTATTGATATTCTTATAACTTTAGGCGATGTGGTTTATTAAAATAATAAATTAAATTTGTAATCTTTATTCAGATCAGTGATTTAATGGACAGGCGAGGACCCCAAAACAAAACTTTATAATATGGTTTATGAATCTTATCAAGTTGTTAAAGTTCATTTTTCGCTTGTTCTCAAGAGAAGTAAGCCTCAAATCTCAATGACCGCATTCAACATACCTTTCATCTTCATTGGTTGGAAATAGATTACTAGACCCGTTCATGTACTTTGACTCGTCACCCCACAATAAAGTCTGAATAGAACCAGATCATAACTATAGCGCGGACCATGATCATGCAATGCTATTAGTATTACTTGCCTAAATTTAATAAGACGTTAGACAATGATGCAAAATTTTTCAACTAGACAATTGAAAAAATGCATCTATTTCGCACTTTTAATAATAAACACTTACCTTTCCACTTTAGCAGACAGTGGTTCTGGAATGCCGTCAGCTGTCATGGTGTGTTACTGTCGGTAATCACGAGTGTCGTGGACGACCACTCACCGTAGAAATAGAGTACATTCCCTTGAAACACGGTAGCCGTAGTTAGCAAGCAGAAATTCTTTCGAAATTGTCCAAGAATTTGAGCGTGTGTAGTTTTTGTAGTATTAAAAATCAAAATGGAGTTTGAAGCCGTACCTTTACATAACCATAGGGAGCATTTTGACGAATGCACCAATATTCTAAATGCCGAGTGGCCAAGAAGCAAAGCGGCAAGGTAGCAAAATAATTACTAACTTAAATCTACACGGTTTTCAAATTCATTTTCTATTTTACCTGTCTTGTGAACAATTAAGGAAACCCTTTTATGGACTTTTTGGGGCATCAAAGACATAGAAAATTAAGACAAGAACTCGGCAAACTTTGATAGGTCTCGGTGCTTCTTATTTCATTGTTGTTTACCTCAGTGCTAAATAGTAAATAATGACATGTGTCCATATTCCCTTTTCCTAGTTCAGTTGAGTAGTTGCTGTCGTTTCACACCCTCCCCATTCTTGTCTCGTGTTAATGTTTGCGCGTCTCCACGCCGTCTTTTAAAATTAAGCTTTTCCGTACTTCCATTTATTGTGCAAATATTTGCAAGCTCCAAATTATTACTGTACTAGCCCTGGAATATTTAAAAATAAAGATTAGGAAAAAAATTGATATTAATAATTATCTGTTATCTGGGTCTCTTATTACAGAGAATATAGTCTTAACAAATCTTGTGATGACATGCCTTGCTCCTTGGTCTTCCGAAGAAAGGACACTCATGAGGTTTTAGGACACAGTCGGATTGCTTCTGTTCAAGGGAAAGACAAAGCATGCCTCTTTGAATCTGGTAAACTGTCAGATCATTTGAGATTGTAAAATATACTCATACTAGTTGTTTAAGGAATAAAAATTGTTTGTGAGTTTTGTTACAATGTGAGCATTGTGTTATTTTGAGATTTGGTAGACAAGGCATCGATGACCAACAGAGCTCCCTAAGTATAATGCACAATAAGGGGTAATCAACATAAAAATTCAAGAATAATGCTGAGATTTTAAAGCCGTGCATCATAGGGAAACACAGATATTTTAACATTTGGCCAAATAACACCAGAAGCTGCTTGTTGTGACCCCTGCTTTATACAAAATGCCCCTCAGATGAGAGGGTCATTTTTAACCCTTGGTTTCAAACAATTCCAGCGCTTACCAAGCTGTACTATATGATGTAAGATCATAGCAAATTTGCTGTTGTGTCTTTTATTATGTTGAATGAAAACATTGCACAGTGGAAGCAGAAGATATTACCTCATTTCTATGTAAGCATGTGTGTGCATGTGTGGATATTTGTACATAAGCCAATCCATTAACATTCTTTGATACAAATATTCCTTACAGTCATTATCCGCAAAGACATGAGGGGAACTGGCTTGGGAAAGAAACTGATGACTGCAACAGAAGCATATGCTAAAAAGTAAGAAATTCAACCTTGACCTCCATGGACAGTCATAAAAATTTCCTGCACTTGCTGCTCCATTTCCGATGCGCAGCTGCCATATATCAACCCCTTCTTTAGCTACAGATGGTTATATGTATTTCCAGGTTTGCATATGTGCACATATAACACACATTTATAAGGTGACAAAATAACTAAACCACGCTTAAATTAATAAAGACATTAATTGTCATTGTTTTGGGGCATTACCCCTTCATCAGGAAAATACAAACATAAAAACTGGATACCTAACTAAACATAGCACATGGAGAGCACAGGGGGAGGATACGTTGGGAAAATGGGACCAGAGTAATTAATAAAGAACAAATGAGGACCGAGCGATTAAATTATCGAAACATAACTCCAACAAAGGTACTGGCAGTGCTCAAGTTCCTTTCTTTCGGCCCTCTCTTTGCTACGTGTTTGGGTACGGTAAGCTCCCTTGGTCACATGCGTCTGCAAACGGACCAGAGTAAATTTTGAAGTGATTTTTTTTCTTTGGGCAACCAATGGCAATGATATCTGCAGCAGACCAAATGGCAAGTGATATGAGGGGTTTGGAATGGGTAGTGGTAAGGGGGCCCAGGGTAAAGAGGATGATTTTAGGGGGAGAAAGCGGGTGTTGATTGGCTACAGAGTCAGTTTTTATCCGTTTGTGTTATCTTGATGAAGAGTTGATGCCCCAGCAACATGCTGTCTTCCTTAATTTTATCGTATGTTTTATTGCAAGCGGCAGTCATGTGCTTCTGTTCAAACACAATTTTTGCTTGGATATAGACTCGTAATCGTAAAATAATGTTCTGAAGAAATGTCAGGAAAAGTTGGAAAACTGCGTTTCATTAAGAAAGAAGACTGGTGTTTCATATAAGCATGTTTGTTGTAGTGGGCCTGTGTATGGTGAGGTGTTAGTGTAAGATGCTGTTTGATGCTCTCCGCGTGGCTACATGCAACATTACCCAACACTTTTTTTCTACTACAGCCATGGATGTCTAACAGCTTTCCTCAACACCATTGATAAAGAAGGATTTTATTCACGGCTGGGCTACTCGAAATGTGGCCCAGTAACCAGCTTAGGAGCCAATGCTAATCGAGTTCCAGAAGATATGGTAATAGCATGCCTCTATTTAGGTATATTTCAGTTACACTTGGAATTTAGTGTGGACTTGCTTGTAGAACTGCATTCCAGCTGTGTGTGATTTGTGCCCTTTGTGAATGTGTAAGGATGATGCTGTCATTTTTCAGGAAAAATACTTGATTCTAAAACATCCTGTTTATTTAATCATCTGACAGTCACGTTAAGATAACAGCAGAAGACTTACCTAGCAGTCTTAGCCTCAAGGACACTTAAAACCCTTGCTTCTGTCAGCGAGTTAAATATTTGTGCTTTTTGTTGACCCCTGGCAGTTACTCAGAATGCTAGGAGTGGGAGACATCAAGCTAGAAGAACAAGGCAAACCATCTGGGAAAACCAAAGACACAAAATCTGGCGAAGACGACCCATCTGAGAAGGCCGCATTGCCTCTGTCTGTCCTTCAACCTGAGCTGCTGCAGACTCCACCACCACCACCGCCACCACCACCACCACCACCACCACCACCACCACCACCACCACCACCACCTCCTCCTCCTCCTCCTCCATCAGCAAAACCTGAGGCTGTCTCACAAAATCATCATGTCATCCGAATAAATCCTAATTGTGTGATCTGGATGCAAAAGTCACTTTAGTAGAGACATCACAAGAAACATGGTTTTCTCGCTTGGTGCCACTTGCTTCCACCACACTAATCACTCCCAGCCTGCTCTGAAACTAAATCGGGTCCTCTTTAGCTGTTCACAATGCTAGATATTTCAATCTGACCATTAATACTATTGTAGTGATGCATGAAACATGAGCTGTAAGGGTGATGCATCATTCTGCTTTTAACAAACTGCTGTCAATGAAGATGTTTGACGTATACATGTGTACACATATATATGTAGACGGATGTAAAACTAGAGAGCTAAAAGAACGATGCTTTATGTATGTTTGTACATATATTTGTTTATATACAAACACGAAGAAAAAAGAGCTAACTGAATGGTACAGTAAAGGTACTGTCATTTGGAATGGACAGTTAACTTTTCCCATACAATCTTCGACAGTGATCAGTGTTCCCTCAGGGGTGATAATGGCAAGTTTTGATAGTAAGCTGCAATAAGTGAGAATGTGGTCTTGCTGTTGGTGCACACGTCACAGAGGGAACGGTTGGTTCTGATGAAGACTATAAATCTTACTGTCACCTTGATCAACACATGACAATGGGAAGACTTTGAAGTGTGCCTTGAGGTTGCTGACCAGATAAAAATGGCATCACATGGACACATTGTACCTGGCACCAACTTCCGTTGATTTAGTCTCATTGCCATGCAAAATGTTGCAGTCTGATCTTGTTACTTTGTGGCATGGTTGTTACCAACACAAACATCAAGGATTTGGATCGTCTCCAGCTGGATGTGCCACTTGTTTACAGGCTGGTTGTTATTGGTCCAACACACCCTTGATACGCTGGTTACCTCCCTCTCCCC
>SMGT01001544.1:89373-104020 GCA_004794575.1 Lanistes nyassanus | reverse complement strand
CGTGTTTTGTTGTTATCGGACGTCATTGAAGCGACTCGTACAGGCGCCTGACGAAATGCAATCGGACATGTTCCCAGACACTGGAAAGATCTCACTTCAGGTCGTCCACTGTTTTGATGACTTTTTGTAACTTGTCTTTTCAGCACAAGACAAAGGTTTTTGATTATGTTAAGATCGGGGACTGTGCAGGCCATGTAAGCAAGGGGGCCTTGTTGTGTGTCATTTGCCGACTTGTTTACAGCAGCATTGTCTTTTTTATTAATTGCCAATTTCAAGAAACAAATAGCTTAATGGTGACACAAGGAGCTAAAAACTCAGAGTGGTCGCTCCATGAGAATTGCCTTCTTGCAGCACCCATAGATTCGCACCAGAAAGTTGGCATGCAGATGGCCAAAGTTGAGAACTTGGACGCACTTCTCAGTGTCCCTAATGCCTTCTACGGACTTCAAAAGAGCCTTTGGCAATGCATGATATTCAACCCTTTGCCATAAGACTGATGGTTCGTGTCGGTTGGATTCTCACAACACCGAGGCCCTCAGATTGAAACAGCTCACCAACAAATCTGCATACTTTTATATGTTCGTTATCCACATGCAGAATAATGTCAGAAAAATAATGTCCTTCCGGTATTTTACCGTTCAATCAATGGAGTTTAGATCTGCACCACTGCATTCTGTCTCTGCCGTTGATCTCACAATCATAGTTGTGTTGCGGTATCCGAGTCGGTGCAATGTTCTCTGAACTGACCATTTTGAACACACCTTGGATGCCTACCTTGAAAGTCTGCCGTCTGTCACTCCTTACAATATTCGACATATTCTACAGATTACTTTCATCAAGGGAACTCACTCTGGCAGGTCGCCGGGATCTGGAGCGATTTTCCTCGAATTCCGTTTCGTGAATTCGTTTCAGAACTCTGGAAATACGAGTGCGGTTTCTCCCGAATATTTTTCAAAATTTTAAAGCACTTTTGCCTTGTTCTTTTCTTTGTATAAATAACAATATTTAGCCACGTCATATTGCCGCTGTTCGACGAGCTTGTGTTGGATTATTTCCTGGAAAAGTTTGCTTGTCCGCCGTTTGTGTCGAATCCCAATTGTTAGTTTACGCTTAGTGAGCGAGCTGACGATATAAATTAGGGATTCGCTGTATGCACACGTGGTACACCAGGGGCTAGCCGTGTGAAGACTAGGGTCGTTTAAAAGAAAGGGAGGGCAGATCTTTTTTGAAGATCTGCCACGTTCCTTACTTTCGACTCTCTCTTTGCTACGTGTATGGGTACGATAGGCTCCCTTGATTGCTTACGTCAGCATACGGTTGTGTCTAGCGCTGCCAGTACTTTGTTGGGGTTGTCGTTTGACGATTTTATAGCGCTCTGTCCTCATTTGTTCTTGTTTGATTTAATTCAGTGTTTATAAACACGTGTACGCACATGCACAAGAACGCATAATGTCAACCATACTGACGCACCAAATATACACCGTAAAACGTAAACAAATCAAACGATATATCTGCGTCCATGCATGTGTACAAGAATGTATAGACGCGAATGCATGTACCCCAGCAATCCTTATCACTAAACCACAGGTTTTCAAGCAAGGGTCCTTGGAAACTTTGAACGTCCGAGAGATCGTCGATTGTGTTCACATTGACATATAGACGATGGATATGCAGGTTCTTTTTGTTTGTTTGTTTTTACAAACCTTGTTGTTCAATCGACACTCTGAAGGTCAGATTTCTGTATAGACAAGAACGTCACCAGCGACAAATAGCAGTGGAGGGGAGACCAAGATCATGATGCTCACTTTAAAATTCAGCATTACAAGAACTCGGAAGTCTATTGGTGAGTACATTTATTCACAGATTTGTGTCTTGCTCTTTTGGACAGAAGATAACATTGAAATTATTTTAACCACCGCTTACTGTTTGTCCGAGCCAAGGGGACGCACTTCTTTCCTGCGCCTATATGTCCCCGCAAATCTTGCCACATCGACATTTCAGCACACGTTGAGTGCTCACAGCAAGGCGGTGTTTGGGTCCCGCACACTTCCAGATAGCCCAGACACTGCTTCAAGAAGGAGTACAGTCGTTTCCTCCAGTTGCCATTTCGCCCATCAACCATTTCACCCACACCATGAGTCGTTTCGACCATACGCCAAACTCGTTTCGCCCGCCAACGTAGGTCGCTTCGCCCAATCGCTTAAGTCGTTTCGCCCACTCACGTAAGTCGTTTCGCCCAATCGCTAAACTAAGATGTTATTCAAACTAAACAAATCAACCCCATCATGCATGGTATTTGGAGAACGTGGACGCTTTCCTGTTGGCATCCATATCAAGAGCAGAATGCTTTGTTTTTGGTTTAAACTTATCAGTGGAAATAATTATGGTAAATTTTCAAGTTCTGTTTATATAATGTTACTTAACTTGCATGAACAAGGGATACTTCACTCAAATTTTATTCACTCGGTTAAATCATTACTGCAAGAACTGGTACTGAGTGGCTTATGGTTAAACCAGAATAGTTTAAATTTAACAGATAAATGGTTTAAGAACAAAGTAAACAGATGCTTACAAGATCAATATATTCAACACTGGTTCGAGGAACTAAACACAAAACAGGTATACACAAACTACAGGATACTCAAAACATCATTTAAGCCCGAACCCTATCTCAGAGTGTTACCATCTTCTCATTGCCGCCTGCTATTAAAATTCTTGACATTAGATAATAACTTCCCTGTTAACAAACTCAGACACGAAGACATCCCTAGGCATGAACGATTATGTACGCTGTGTGACAGAAAAGACATAGGTGATGAATACCATTATATTTCCTTATGTGACAAATTTACAGCTGAACGCAACACCGCACTGACACCATACTACTTGAGCCGGCCAAATAAATTTAAACTTTATAAACTCTTTTCTTGCAAAAACAAAAGTGTATTGACCAAGGTAGTGAACTTTGTTAAAATACTTCTTAGTAGAGTGCATTAATGAATAGATGAATATGTGCCTATGTTTTTGCGTGTGGGTACGTCTGCGTGCGTGATTGAGCGTGTTATTTGTGTGTTTATTAATCATTGCGTTTATTTATCAATTTATGTATATTCTAATGCCAGGTGAATTACGATTGAGGTGTTCTTTGACAATTTTTTTTCTGAATACCCCCTGAGGATAAAAGAATAAAGAAATTTGAAACTTGAAACTCAACACACAATTCACACACTCTCTCTCTCGCACGCACGCACGCACGCACGCGCACCCTCACACACACAGCGAGAGAGAGAGAGAATCTCTTGTTCACCAAGCAGTCTGTGAGCCTAGAACTTGCTCAAAATCAAAGATAGTTACTTCGGTGTATCCTTGGAGCTAATCAGCCTGACTTATAGTCAAGTGTATTGCCCTGCCGTCTCACAGTCATCACAATGGCACTCAAGTACCCACCGCTAACGCCTACTTCCCTCACCGACTGGGTGGTGCACAAGTGTTCAAGAATAAGTAAAGAATATTTGGGGTGAAACTATTTTGTGCGAAAATCACCAGCCTCACGTTCTGTTTACACACATTTGGTGTTGCAGAAACTATGATGTATCGTCTGACTGCCATCAGAGTTAGCACTGTGTGTAAGAGTTGACATTTGATTACATATTTCTCTCGTCGTTGGCCTCTGTATCAAACGCAGCGACTCAACACCTTGCCCTCACAAGGAGTTTAGCGACTAGCTTTGTAACCCCGCCCCCTCTCCCAGCCTTGTCAGCCAGAAAGCCTGTTGAAGAATTTTTAAAAAGTAACTTCGGGGTAGCTCTGGAAAGAATCAGGCTGACAGTGTGTTGCCTTGTCATCTCTCGCATTGCTACGTCACAATAGGGTGACACCTACTGACTTCATTCTCTCTCTATGTCTCTCGGTGTCGCTCTATGTCTCTCTGTGTCTTAGCCTCATGACTCCCTGAGGCCAGTAAGTCTGCCTTCAAAAGTAGTCTACGATTACGGGGGCAAAGGCGGGCGAATCGACTGAAGCGAGTCGGCGAATCAACTAAGTCTAGTGAAAGAAACGACAGGGGGCGTGAAAGAACTGGTTGGGCGAAACGAGCATGTGCAAGACGACCGCCCCCCCCCCCCCGCGTGATCATTATATCTGTGCACGAACGCTGACACTCACTCACCCACGCACATCGTCGTCACCTTGACAATCTTTGTGTCACTATCTAATCGTCTTTACACTGTAATTGTCTCTATGTACCTGAACGCTATCTTCTCCATCCATTTCCGCGGCATTCGTTAGGGTACACGGAAAAATCATTAGACTGATAGAAAAAAATCCTCATTGTTAAAATATAGTGGTGCAATCGAGTTATGAGCTGTTTCCATCTGACTGCACGTCTGTTACAAACTCTTTTCTGTCGCTGTAAGAAGTTAGGGGGACTTTAGGAAAAACTGTAGTGATTTCCAGTCAGGGGTAGTACACAAATCTTTGTGTACTGAAATGAAACGTCATCATTTACATTAATATTAGCGGCAGTTTATAAAGCCTCACAAAACCTTTTAGATTTCCTGGTATGGCGCACTCACAAGCCCCATACGTTTACACTTATTATGTAATCATACACTCACGTGTTTTACACGTATAGAAAGTAAGAAATTTAGGCAAAATATATAAGTACATAAGAAATATGTAAGGACTAACATTAAATTTTGTATTCACTTTTCAGCTTGTTCACAACTTACGTTTGGTTCCGCAATTGAGAACCGCCACGTGACAGCTGCGACGAGGGCCACGAGAAGGAACCGCGTCATCTGTGAGCATTCGATAGGTGATGTCTGAAGCAGTTGCTGATACAAACGAAATTATAGATGTGTTAGAAAGACATAGAACTTACCTTTTCACCAGGTAAATGTTTCGCACTTTACCAATGGATGGCTTTAAACTTATTTTGTTGTTAATAGTTCCATTTGAAAAACAATGACGTCCAGTTTTCACTGGTTAACTGGTAGATTTCTAGTGCCCGGGAGTGCATTCTGAAAATTTGAAAAATCTAAAGGAATCACGAACCTTACAAAGAGATTTCGTCATACTCGGTGCAGTTAATTCTAAGAACCTGATAGACTAATCACATGACGAGCGAAACTTCCCACGTCCGGAAAGAAAGAAAGAAAGAAAGAAAGAAAGAAAGAAAGAAAGAAAGAAAGAAAGAAAGAAAGAAAGAAAGAAAGAAAGAAAATTCCACGTACCTTGAAGTATATCTGCAAGTAATATAAAGTACAGTTTACTTTTGTGATTGTTGAAGTGCGGATACGAATGTGAACATATCTGTGTGGGTTATATACAGCACGAAATGTGCCGTCTTCGGACCCAAGTGTACTTGTCTCTTAAGTCTGTATAAAGGAGCCCTCAATCAAGATCACGTGATACCTGACTTGCCTAACTATAGAATTGCCTGTAGTAAGACTTTACTTATAAAAAAGCATCTTTTGAGAATGCCAGTCAGCATGGGGAGTGGCTAATACTTATACGAGCTACACATCAGAACGTGTACGTGGAATACAGTTTTCAGCGCTACCTGAAGAAACACCTCTAGGCACGTACGCAGTTTTTGTCCCATAAGCGGCAAAGTGACGTTGTCACAACAACGATCATGGATAGGACAGTTTGGCACTATGATCGACCAAGGGGAAAAATGTATAACGAAGGCTAACAGTCACTTCCAAGGGCACCCCCCCCCCCCAAAAAAAAAGCATGAACTCAGTTATGTAGACAGCACAAGGTGTATGATCGTGGCAGTTATAGCCAACCGCTGGTCGCTTTCACTCAGGCTAATGCAAGGAAAAAGACATTTAATAATTCACAGCAAATTGTCTCTTTGTTTATATTGACAGGTGTCTGTGTGTGTGTGTGTGTGTGTGTGTGTGTGTTCGCGCGTGAGAGAGAGAGAGGGAAGGAGAGAAATCCCACCGTTTTGGTTTAAAGTCTGTGATCGGTTTTTATCACCTCAGTAATATTACACAGATGTGAACTATTATCCAAGACAGATTTATAGTTCTTTTCTATTTTTAAGGCTATGACCCTTTGGACGAATGGTAAAAGTTAAGTGCAGAAATAGTGAAACCGATATAGAAAAGTGATCGACAGGGTGAACAGAATTTGTATTTCGAGTTTAATTAGATTTCATAAATTTTCAGCCATACTCAGTTCGTCGACTAACTGATTTACATCTACAAGTGGAAGTTATTAAAAATCTTTAGTTATAGTCACACAAACGTTCAAATGATCAAGATTTCACATCAATGGTTTTTTAACATCTCACCAGAATGGTGTTTAACAGTTAAAGCGAGCGACCTGACCCTCTTCAAAGAATAAAACAATTTTGAAAAACATCATAAAATTCCTTTTAAAAAACCATTAAGCGCATTCAGTGTGTAGTTCAAAAGTTTAAGTTTGAAAATACTCTGTCAAAATGATAAAGCGGCATTGCTTGGTAAGTAAAGTGATACGATGAATGGCTGTTAGAAGTGCCCGGTGGGAAACTGGAAAATAGAAAAGTTCGACATTCGACCTTGTTCTGATCACAAGTCTCGTATTCCGTCCGTTTCTCAGTCAGCTGTGGCCACACAGCTGGGCAGATTTCATAAAGCAGAGTCTGTAATGAGAACAATACAAAGGAGCATAAAACAAACCAGACTTAATCAAAAACAAACGAAACAAAATAAAAGCAAACCTAAAAGCAAAAACTAAATTCTTCGCGACACATAACATTCATTATGTCGTACGCGTGTATGAGACGATACAAAAGTATTGATTCAAAATCATGTTAATTGATTCAGTACTTCCTGCAAAATCCCAGTCTTTTTTTAATTTTTAAAAATTCAAATCTAAGTCACACAGTTAGCTATATATATATATTTCTTGGAATGTGTGGAAGAACTATTCTCTTGTTCTTAGCATTTCATTTTTAACGCGGCATTGACACGTACGCTTAGCCTAAGTCACAAAATTTGAAGATTTCAAGCGTAAACTGCTGTGAATTATCAAAATAAATTGTAGAAAGAGATACCTGATCGCCCATTGGCTCTGTCGGCTTAAATTTGTGTCCTGATGACTAAGTTTCTTTTAACTCCAACAAAGATACTGGCAGCGCTCACACATAGCCGTATGCAGATGCCTGTGCCCAAAGGGAGCTTACCGTACCCAAACACGTAGCAAAGAGAGGGCCGAAAGAAAGAAGGGAATTTGGCAGATCCTCCAAGTTCCTTTCTTTCGGCCCTCTCTTTGCTACGTGTTTGGGTACGGTAAGCTCCCTTTGGGCACAGGCGTCTGCATACGGCTATGTGTGAGCGCTGCCAGTATCTTTGTTGGAGTTATCTTTCGATAATTTAAGCTCTCTGTCCTCATTTGTTCTTTATTAAGTTTCTTTTGTTTATGTTTATGTTTATGTTTATTTGACGATTTTTTACGGAACTAGTGGTGTGTAAACCTGTTCGCAGACTGTATGAACGCATTTCAAAGAAACCACATTCACATAATGCCACGGTCAATAGTTTAATCCCTTTGCCGTTGGCTGCCCGAGCTGATAGGATGAATGCAAACTGGATATACTGCCTGTCTCGTTTCTTGTCTGCCTGACTGTCTCCCTGTCTGTCTGCCTGTCTGTCTGCCTGCTTGTTCTCACCACTCCGTCCTGTCTCCCTCTGTCGTTCTGCTCGCTACACATGGAAGTTGATCAAATTTTGGTGGACTCAGCATACCTGGTGCTTTTTGGTTTGTTTTCTCGACAACGAGATGTGTATTACCTTGTCATCTGGACCTAACAAGAAGCACCAGATGCAAGAACTTTGGGAGTGATGTTGAAGTGGGACTAGAATCTGTCGTTGAGTTTCTTTCGGCCTGTGAGCAGCTACTGGTAAAAGTTACTTGTACAAGTGTAAACGGGAAAATGTTAATAGCCTTTGGTCATTTAGATTTTTTCTATTTTTCTTTCTTTTTTGTTGCAATGTGTATGCGTGTGTATGTTTATGTATATATATATATAGTTACACAGGTACAAAGACATATCACCAACGCGTGTGCACTTCCGCTAGAAGTGTGCACAAAATAAATAAATAAATAATAAATAAAATGTGGATTTTTAACGCGCGAGAACACATTTCATGCACACTTCGCGCGGACGATGGACACAGACACGCTAGTGAAAACAACGAAGACACACAGAGGGAGAGATGAACGCACCACTGACCAACAGGTTGGGAAACAGATCGTCCTTCAGTCACAGATGGGTGGAAAAGTATCATAAGAGACGATGAACAGAGAAAGTTGTAAGTTAATGCAGACAGGCAATCGGGACGTCAGTCAAGGTACTTTCGGAAAAGAAAAGTTTCGTTTGAAAGTCAGTAGTGATGGGGATTGGCGAATGTTATGGGGAAGTGAGTTCCATTGGGTGGATACGGAGAAGGTGAACATGCGCTGTCCATATGTTTTTGTCCTGATGCGGGGTACTGAGAGAATGCGATCGTCTGAAGAGGAGCGGAGCTGTCTCACTGGAGTGTAGATTGTAAGAAGTTCTGAAAAGTAGCTGGGGCATGCACCGGTGAAAAAATTGAAACAGAGATTAGACAACTTGTAATCGATGCGAGCCTGAATGGGGAGCCAGTGCAGAGTGCGGAGGAGAGGTGTGGCATGGTCTGTTTTGCGCGCTTTCAGGACAAATGTGTTCTCGCGCGTTAAAATCTACATTTATTATTATTATTTATTACTTCATACACCCACCAAGATAAGCACGTAGAGAGAGAAAAACGAAAGCGAGCGAGCGAGCGGGCAAGAAAGAGAGTGTGTTGGTGAATAAAGATAGAAAGATGACAAAGTGTGAATGGAGAAGAAAAATGAAATCAGAAAATAAGCATAGATCTTGTAGGCGCCGTTCACATTGAAGCAGATAAGCACAGAGAATCATACACAAGTTTTTCTGCAAACCTTTTTATTCAAACGATGGTGGAAAGATCAGATTTCTAGAAAGACAAACCAGCAGCGACAGGTAACAGTGGAAACGAGACTTAGCGGGTGAACAGCAATGCTTATGATGTCCACGGGCAAAAATTAGTATTACAAGAACTGCGAAGTGAAGACATTTATTTCACAGTATCGTGTCCTATATGTGTTTGTCAATAGAAGACATTCAAATATTAGTCTTACTTTATTCTCAGGAATGCCAAGTCGGAGGCGCACCTATGACCTTCGTGTAACTGTCCCTGCTGATCACGCCACCTCATGGGTGCACACACTAACTGTTTATCACAACAAGGCGGTTTTCCGTATCCACAGATTTCCATGATGTCCAGGCACTGCATAAAACGACATGGACGTTAAGTTAGACTCTGAGCACGTGCGCAGACATTCCCATACACACACTACTATTTAAATCTCCATGTTACTTTCTTATCGTCGAACCTGTTTGATGCTGTAACTGTCTCTATGAACGCTCTCTTCCGCACTTTTGCATGGCAATCGTTAAGGTTCAGGGAAGAACCATTAGCGATAATGTTTATTCTATGGAGCACATGGAACGCACACGGCCACAGGTGAACAAAGACGAAAACAGCTGGTACAATATTCAAATGCATTAGGTTCGATATTGCACGCAGGACTGTGAAATCATACCAGTTCGATCATTTTCATTTTTTCTTATTTTCCTTCGCCCCCTTACATATTCAAATTTGTTCATTGAGAAGATTAAAATTTCGGATATTTATTGCGGTTTACCGTTTATTTTTCATTTTTAAAAGTCATTGTAGCTGTTTGTTTCTAAGTGGTACGACTTCCAAGCCTCTACACTGTAAGGACTAATTTCCAGTCACTGTTCGGGTTGTTCACAACTTACATTGGGTTCTCCGGTTGAGAATTGCCACGTGATACATGCGACAACGATTGCCGAGAGCAGGAATCTCGTCATCTGTGAGCATTCAACAGATGATATCGGAAGCAGTTGTGGATACAAACGAAATTATGCACATGCCAGAGACACATAGAGCGTGCTTACCCACCGGGTAAGCGCTTTCGCACTTTACCATATAATGGCCTTAAGATTGTTCCGTTATTAAATAATATATACCCTTGTTAAAACGTAATATATACCCTTGTTAAAACGTCGTCCATTCTGGATACCACTGGAAGAAAATGGCCGTTTGCATACATAGGAAACGCTTGTGTTTACATTTCCTGGTTATTGAACAAACATATGACTTTCCCTCTATGTATAATGCAAACATTCTAGGTGTGTACAGTACAGGTTTGACACTTAATAATTAAGTTTAAAAGTCTAAACTAGCTAAGGGAAAGGAAAGCCTTCCTAACATAAAAATGGGGGATCGACCCCCGAAACACAAAGCTTTTAGGACAGAGCGAGGCGTCGAGACAAGAACGAGTGGCGCTAGCAGAAACCAAGCGACAAGCAAGACGCACGATGACGCAGATGGAGGACCAGTGGAGACCTCTAGCGTCAGCGGCAGAGCTGACACAATGGTGACAGGGATAACGACCTGGACTCCGACTCATATGACGGTTTCCAAGTTGTAACCAGGAAAACAAGGGACAGAAAGATCAAAATGATAAGAAACAATACCCAAAAGAAAATCAGTTTAGGTACCCGGTCGTGACTGATACAAAGATAAAAGACAGTCAGTCTTTCAGGACAACAGAGAGGGGCGCCCTATATTGAGAACAGACTAAAGGTCGTGCGAACTGTACAAGCTATCAGGTGAACATGTCGTATGTTCTACACGTGGTCATTGTGTGTGTGCAGTTGAAACAGGTATATGTGTCTTTAGATACCTACATTAAAAACAGTCCTGCTCGGATTTTACAAATGTTCTTACCTTAATGTATGCCTCCAATAAGACAGCAAAGTGTTCCCAACTCGTTGAGTGGGGGTGAAATTATGATCCTTTGCTAGCCGTTATATATAGTGTAGAATGCGAAATCAGTGGTCACATGACTGGTAAGTGAAAGATATATTTATAGTTTAAATATTTAACTGATTGGCCACTTTGCTTCTGCGATCACTTGATCTCATGCACAGATGTTCCTGGTCGTTGTTTATTCTTGTACAAGATAGACAGTTGCTCTGTGGACCAAGGCAATAAAACACAAAGGTTAATATCCAGGGGAGGGCGTTGAAATAAAATTTAAAAAAAAACCTTTAATGTAAAACTTGAAGGTAAAGATAAACAGAGCTTATGAATACAGAGGCATTACAATCGGCCAACAAAGACTGTCCCCCCCAACCCCCACCAACAGACAGGGAGCCAATCCCATAATCCTCTATTCCAGACCCACACTCACGTGGTCTTCTTGCCGAATACATTTGCCCCACAGTTAGAAATTCCTGCAAGATGTAAACACTTTAACTTCTCTCGAAATCAACAACATAGATGAGCACTTTAAAAGTAGGCTACCGGTAAAGTAAAGCAAGTGTTAAAAGAAGACCCCATCAAGTCCAGTAAAGTCAACTGATTCTTAAAACTTACAAGAAACCACTCTACATCTGGTTATTTCATAAAGATAAGATTAAGATAAAATGCAATTATTTAGTTTGGATAATTAAAACAGTTTGTGTTGTAAATCTTCAGATTTTATTACTTTAGGAAATTGTGGGAGGTCTTAACTTTCGAACATTTAAATGTTAAATGTTAAATGTTATACTTCGTTTAGTCCAAATATTTTCCGTCAGATGTAGAACCTAAAATAATAAAACAAGTGACTGCAGCTTGGAGTGAAACATGGTGGCCGCAATGGAACTGAACACAGATCCGCTTCATTTATTTCGGCAGTAAGCGTTCGGCAGTCGTCCTATAGTCCTTCAACCGTAGACAACAAACAAACAAACAAGCAAACAAAATCAAACAAACGAACACAGAAAAGACTTTATAAATATGCCATTAATTTAATTTACTAAATCCCCCCTATTTTTCCTCCAGTTAAAGTTTGTTTTAGACCACGCTTATATTTCAAAACGTGCCAGCTTTTTTAGCTTTATATTCCTTACATGGCGACCGCTCTGTTAGCTTTTAGTTCTTTGTGTTGCTCTTGATTTATTTCTTCTCTTGAAAATGGCAATTATTAAAAAAAATTAATTCATTTCTGTGTAATATTACTGACATATGGTAATAACCGATTACAACCTCCACAACAAAAACGATGGAATTTTGTTCTCTCTCTCTTAAACACAGTCTTGGGGAATACAACAGCCCCGAAGAGTACTTTGCACCACAACAAATGGTTTGCGCAAGACACGCACTGCTGTTACAGGACTTTACACATGTCCATTAGAAGGGGACACTTGGTGCTGCCACAAGGCTTAATACCATCAGCCTCCAGCAGACCTTCCTCAGCAGACTCGGCAGCAGCCGATGGAGCAGAAGAATCGGTAACAGAATATTTCAGCAGAAGATCCACAGCAAACGTCTCTCAGCTGATTTCCTTTCATTCTAACCTTTCATACGTATATTGCGGCATTCGCACGTGGTCATGAAGACAGTTACCCACCCTGCAAAAAAAGTCTGGGCTTGAAGGGGCCCACGAGAGCACCCGTCAACTAAGCGGGCAGAGGGCTGTAGCGGGACGCACACCGCGATGCGCCCGACGGTTTAGCCCACCGTTATTTCACGCTTTTATTCCATTTCTTTCCAGCCGATGTAGTCTCCAGCCATTTTTCAAAAAAGTAGTTGTGGACAATGGCCTTAATATGTAAGAGAACTGTGTTTTAAATCTTGCAGTTGCGTTTGGTTGGTTTGTCCCTCCCTACGTCAAACTAATTGCTACAACTTGTTTAAACATAGTAGATTTTCCAGATCACCTGACCAGTATGCACAAAAACATTGAACAGGTAGAATAAAAAAAGGAAAACTTTCTTATAAACTATTAATGTGGACTCCATAAAGGAATATGATGCATCTGGCAGGAGTCTAATAACAGAGAACAGAGTTTTAACTCAAAATATCAAAAGAAAATATTTTAAATTGTTATATTAGAAAAACAAGGCAATACATATTCATATGCTTACTAAGACATGGGTGAGATAGCTGAATCACTCAAATTCTGACAAGTTATCGTATTCCCCATTTACAATGTCTCGACTGGAAATCCAAGGAGTTACCAATTAAATTTGTCTAAGGCCTTTGTGCGGGCTCTATTGTTTGACGTCTATGTAGCGCTTCTTTGTTTTGTGAGCTTCTCAGAGAAAGAGAGAGGAGAGAGAGAAGAGACGTTATTGTGAGGTTATTTAAGCAAAGATTTACAGCAGTGTCTAGGTTTAGACAACAGAGGCATTAGTAAAACGCTGTTCACAACCTCATTACTTTTTTTAAAAAATCAATCTTTAATTTCTTTAATCGGCAACACCAGAAAGAAAGTCTTAAGGATGTGTGGCGGGATGAAAGTAGAGGCAATGAGATAAAGTAAGTCTTATGAGTGATAAAACTACATTTTTTACAGTAACTGAGATTTGAAGAAACTATTTTGTTATAGTTCAGTGGTAATAAAACAGTTTCAAGCACATGTTGCATGTTGCGAGTTTCAGGCGTCTAGTTGCCCTAACCAATCAGGGGGTAGAACAAACTGTTACGGGCGACCCGATTGGCTCGCCAAAACAGCTGGAGAACGCGGTGTAGGGGGGAAGGTAGCCGGCTGAGTGCGAGGTGGGGCGAACCACCCTCCGCAGGCTATAGACCACCATCCGGAACTGCTAGGCTTTTCTGGTAAGACCGCACTCTTGGCTATATAATCAGCCGAGTGCCGATTGCCGATGGCCGTTTGCAAAAGTCGTATGCTGAGCGCCAAGTGTCGAACAGCGAGGTCGGATCTACGAGTACAGCCATTAACCGCGACGTGGATAGCGAACCAGTAGTGCATTTCGGACCGGTGTTGTGATGGTGGAGCTGAGAGACGTGGCGTCTGCGGTATTCCTATCCAGCATCGTGAATGTGAGTTTACGTACAGTGTAGGACACGACCGTAGCTCGAAGATAAGTTAGACAAACTTAGACGGTAGTAAATCATACGGGTTGATTTATCGGTTTGTTCTTGTGTGATCGTTCGGTCGATCTTATTGGTGTTAAGACGTCGGCGCGACGTCATATTCAGAGAGGTTTAGTTCAGAAAGGATACAGTGTTTCCTTGTGTTTACCGAAGTGAAGTATCGGTACTGTAGTTGATTCATAACCCGGTCAATAACGTGTGTGTGTAGATACGGATAGCGCTGGGATGAACGTATGAGAGTGCGAGTGATTGTTCTACGTATACCAGTAGATGTATAGTGGAGCATCATTCATTGTGTAGTGAAATATTCTGGAGTAACTGTAAATAAATAGAGTAGTGTATTATCGTTGCCTGCTTTTGTTAAGTTGTGCGCGTGACAAGCAAGGGGGTGGGGGCTTGAGCCGGTTAGAAATTGAGGAAATTAGGTAGTGATTGCAGTGTTAGTTTCCCCCTTCTTGACACATTTTTATGTTGTGATAACTCGAGTCGAACGAGCAGAGTAGTAAAACACATAAAGCGCCATACCCCTAGACACGACAGAGAAAAACCGCGACATTGCAGTTGGTTGCTACGATTACATGCAGATGTGATTATTTTTCACCCCATTCCCCCCCCCCCCCCCC
>SMGT01001544.1:70870-89345 GCA_004794575.1 Lanistes nyassanus | reverse complement strand
CCCCCCCCCCAGACCGCCTCGGTGGTCTAGTGGTTAAGGCGTCCGCTTCCGAGGCGGGAGGTCGGGGATTCGCATCCCGGCCGAGTCATACGTAAGACTTAAAAATTGGCAATCTAGTAGCTGCCCTGCCAGACGCCTGGCACTACAGGGAACAGTACTAGGACTGGTTGGCCCGGTGTCAGTATAATGTGACTGGGTGGGACTGAGGCCCGTGTTGCGCCATCAGTCCCACGTGTGGCAGCACGTAAACTTTGTCTAAGCAACACCGTCCTGATATGCACATAGTTTGCGGCTGGACGTTAAGCAACAAACGAAACCAAAACCCCATTCCCCCCCCCCCTCCATTCCCCAATTCTACTTCATGTAGCATAGCTCTGAGTATCTCAGAGTGTTACCAACTTCTCACTGCCGCCTGTTGTTAAAATTCTTGACATTAGATAATAACTTCCCTGTTAACAAACTCAGATACGAAGACATCCCTAGGCATGAACGATTATGTACGCTGTGTGACAGAAAAGACATAGGTGATGAATACCATTATATTTTCTTATGTGACAAATTTACAGCTGAACGTAACACCGCACTGACACCATACTACTTTAGCCAGCCAAATACATTTCAACTCTATAAACTATTTTCTTGCAAAAAGTGTATTGACCAAGGTAGTGAATTTTGTTAAAATACTTCTTAGTAGAGTACATTAATGAATAGATGATTATGTGCCTATGTTTTTGCGTGTGGGTACGTCTGCGTGCGTGAGTGAGTGTGTTATTTGGGTGTTTACTAATCGTTGGGCTTATCAATATATACATATTCTAATGCCAGGTGAATTATGATTGATGTGTATTTTGACAATTTTTTTTCTTTCTGAATACCCCCTGAGGGTAAAAGAATAAAGAAACTTGAAACTTGCCATCGAAATACCCCAAAGTGTGCATTAAACAAGCAGCTTGATACATTGTTGTATCTCAGCCATGTTCCACGAGGAGACCTGCTGAAATAAAAATACAAAGTTGCAAAGCCACCTTAGGTTTGTCGAAATTGATGAATCTTTTTTGTTTTAATTTGGTAAAGGGTACCCATTCTGTCTTTTCCCATTTCGTTCTCTTGGTGTCCGTGGTCATTCATTCTCTACATCAGTGACTTTCATGTGATGCAGTTTGTGGGGTAGGTCAACCCACCATTTGTGAAGAACTGATATTAATTCATACCATCTGCAAAGACTAACAGTGAGATCTGGAAACAGTTCAAATCAACATGGCAACAAAGAATGGGTCCAACCCCCCCCCCCCCACCACCACCACCAAAAGCTAAAAAACCAGATGAATAAAGCTGTCCTTTTAAAAAAAATTAATAGACAAGATGCATTTAAGTAGTTTTGGTGCAAATTTGACATTTCTGTCTTATACTTTTAGCGTTATATTGAGAAAATCCCACCACGCCACCAACTAAGATACATCTCCTACCCCCCACTATACGACTCACAACTAGGAGTCATTAAGCTGAAGGGAAATTAATTTTGAGGTGGTTGGGGGGGGGGGGGAAGCCCCAAGCAAATCAACCAGATGAGAAACGAGATGAAAGAAAAGGCAGACGTCAGAGAGAGATAGAGAATGGATACAAAACTAAAAGTGAATAGCTCTGCTAGCAGTTACATAGGGAAGGACATCAACAACCCCACCCCTCCCTCAATTTGGGTTTGCTGGACATGGAATCTGAACTCACAGCCCCATGGATCGGTGATAAACATGTTACCTCTATATGAAAAAGTAGTCAACAATGACAAAAAAGTTTTGGTATACTGTAAAAAGTGTGAGCTAGGTCTTTTAGATTGTCTGTTTAACTGCAGACCTCTGTTCATCACACTCAGCTAGAATACTTGTTTATATCCATCAAACAGGGAAAATAAAAATTATTTGTTACGCACATCTCAAAGTGAGTAGTATCAAATGTTTAATACTTCTTGTCCTAGATGTATTCACCATTTTACTTTCCCCGAATTTTAATTCATTCAGTATTGCGCTGAAACAAGGAAGTGACCTTATATTATTGTAGATATGATTGTTCTTGTGGTGGTGTCTAAACTTCATATTCTTCACATGTAGCAGCGAGGGGGCATACATTTTGCATGATTATCTTAAAGTTTATTCTCTTCTCTCTGCGACTGGACGTTAAGCAACCAATTTTTTTTTAAATTTAAGGCAGGACAAAGAATTAGAAGTCTATTTTTAATTTTCTTTCCACTTCATGCTGTTTTACTGTATACATTTTGGCAATTACTAGAATTAGTGCTTTACACTGGTAGATGTGTTCTATTATAATTGTTCACCACTCAATATTTATATAGCAACTTTGATGAGAGAAAGTCAACAAACTTGAAAATTTTCGCAGATCACATTTTGTTTTCCTTGAATCTGCTGAGAAACTGCAGTGATTACTTGATAAATGATATCTAATCATTACCTCATATGCAGCAAGGACAGTTAACGGCTCGTAGTCATCACTCAAACTGTGATCTACGTGGTTCTTGTGCGTTTGTTGTCACTAAATTTAAAGAAAAAGATAATTATATTACTATTTCTGGTTACTAGAAGGATATGGCAATGGAAGTAAATACAATTAAAATGACTGCATCGGGATCTTGTAGCACAGCAATCTATCGAAGTCAGTGTTGACGGCGCTACTCATCTAAAAGAGGGATGCTTCGTCTCTGAGAACTTTCACGAGCCACAGCTTCTTGATTTTTTCAGTTTTGGTAAATCCAAGGAAGGAAAAAGTTGGACATTTGTAATTTATTACACTAATCTGAGGTACGCAACAGATTCGACGAGATTTCTTGGTAGCAAGGGCCGACATAGTGCAGCCACGTTACATACTGAAGAGAGTCGGCTGGCAAAACCGGAAGTTCACTTACCTTCAAAAGTTCAAGGGTCACATGCAAGCATAATTCTCCAAAAGACCCCACAACTAACTGTATTACAGATAACTCTCAAACTCTGTGTAATAAAATTGTCTCAAGTCAAATTTAATTAACACTCCAAACCTCATATGCTATGTGCCATAAAATAAATGGCTGGGTTGAAAACGTGATTTACCACTTTCCATAGTGTACAAGGTTTTTGTGGATACTTGTACTTGTACATGGAGCAAAATCTCCTAGTCCTATACTTGTTAAGTTTACACTATTGTGTTATAAGGCACTGGATGCAGGAATTACCCAAAAAAATGTGTTCTAGAAACTTCAGCACAACTTTAAAAATCCATCATCCTTTGCATATCTGTGCGTACATAAGCAGACAGCATATTAGTTTCTGTATGTGCACACTAGCATGCTGTGTTATAAATGAGGTTTCAAACATCTCATAAATGACACAATGCCCTGGGTTCAGTTGCATGAACATTATCTCCTGTTCGTTCGTAAAGGTCCACATAAAATACATAGGGCAAATGGGTCTTGTGACCAAAGAGCACCTACGAACACTCATGCAAGCCAGCCTGGGCTGTAAATTTCAAACTCTTAAAAAAAGGTGTATGCATATTGATATGTCAGACATACAACAAACCAAACAGAACTTTCTGGAAATCACCAAAGAGCCCACTAACAAATCTTGTGTAGCACACACGCTCTATGACAGTGACAATCACTGGAATGCACAGTAGCATTGTTTTTAAGCTCTGTACAGAGTATCTAAAGGCTAAAAATCGTAAGCCATAAATGTACAAAACCTATTAGTAATTTATCAACATAAACAACTCTAAGAATGAATTTCTCAGCTACTCATTCCTACCTCAGTGACAGTCACCATAAAAATTCTCTAATTCATTTATTGCTTCTCCAGAAATTCCTATTGCCATGTGAGTTTACAAGAGTATTTTCAACCTTAAAGTTAGAGACTTGCATTTCCAATCACCTAACCTACCCCACACCTCCACAAGCAAGAAAGTAAAAGGGCACAATTTGGTGTTAAAAAAAAACTAGAAAATTTCAACCAGTTTGCTTTTCTCAAGGAAATAGGGTTTTGCATGTGTCTGCATGCATGCCTTATTGCATGTGTGGGTGGAACAAGACTATTTGGTTGGCTTTTAGGGTATAGATGACAATGTCAGCAACTTACGCTATATCACACCAGTGATAGGCAAGGATAGAGCTCTACCCTACCGTACTACTAAATGCACTGAAGCAGCCACCAAACCACAGTGAGATGGCCAGTACAGAGAAGGAGTGTTATATTGGAAGTGGGGTGGGACTGAGTGCACAACACTTAAATTCTATACAATCCTTAGCTGTTCCTGGATTTAAACTGGCCACCTTGACACACGAGTCTGATTCTCACAAATTCACTATCCAGACAATGGGGGTGGGTGGGAGACTGACTATATGTATCGACCAAAAGAAAATCACCATTTCAAGACTTAACTGACGGCAGTGCCTGTTTCGGGAAACTGGTTTTAAACTTCTCTCTGTTCATGAGAGACATCCCTTCCAACACTGAACTTTTTGCATGGCCACATGGAGGTCAGCACTAGAGCCAGACATTTCATTAGGAGGTGACTGTGGCAGACCCCTGGTCAAGAACTTTCAACAGCTTGCCCTCAATCCTGTTATCCCTGCACCAAAAACAACAGTCTTTTCCTTAACCCACTGAGAAAAAAAAGGCGCTGACTGATGGAAAATGTGAAGACTTAGCAGCCCGTCACTGTTCCCACCATTTTCATTTTGTTGTAGGTTGAAGCCACACTGAGTTTAGTAACTTACCATCTTAACAGGATATGATCTTTCTGTGTATGCACTTAATAGTCCTATGAAATCATACCATAAGATTAATAGAAACTGTCATGTTTTGAAAAAGGCCTGTTCCAAAAACCTTTTTGGACTATGGGAAGAAACTGATGATTTCAAATAGCTGATCCTCTCTCAAATGATTTCCCCTTTATGCTAAATAAAAAATCTTTCTAACGAGTGGCAATAGTGGAACAAATGAAGAGCCATAGGTCATACTAAAGCTTCTGCTGGAAATGTGAGCGTGTTCTACCAACATACAACCTCTAGCTATGATGAAAAGTGAATATATACCTTTAGCTGAACTCTGAACACTAGATGCTTGAACTAATCAGTGTCAAGGACAAATATCACACATTTCAATTATTTCACGAGGTCAGTTGATTACAAATCACTTCATGCTAATGTGTGGGGTTGTTTTGGATTATCACTTGTACGATTTTTTTCAATTACCTCAATTCATATGAATATTTATATATGCCAGCAGCCAACTTGTGAGATGTCACTTGACCAAGTTAAGTAAAGCATGCACAATTCTGGTTTAACTTCCACCTAAAACACACAAATCTCATCCCCAAACATCTTATAATCCAATCTCCCACATGATGTATCTTTTTAGATCATGTGGTCTATACAACCCTGTCTGCACTTCTTTATCTATATCTATATGTATATAAGCTTTATCTCATGAATGGTACAGGAGTGCTCGCTTAAACTGAGTACTGTATGGTAAACACAATCGAAAAATTGATCCCAAGAAAACCATTCAGGATTTTTTAAAAACTGGTTCCAGCATTACATTCATAACATTTTCAGTAATTATGCAACCTCTGAAAGCATATTCACAAATAATTAACCCTTATTAGTATTGCCTTTTAAAAAAAAGTGATTACAGATCTTTTGAAGGCTTGGAGTACACTGAGTGCAAAGCCAGACAAAGGCGCACAACAGGTGTGACCAGGACTGTTAGAACAGGTAGACAATAGTACTGCAAGTAAGTTGCCAGGTCCTGCACTGGTACCACCCCTAGCACCCATATCACGCCACGTGACGTGGGTGGCAGCATCCGACCCTGCCAGTACTGAACCATTATCACCAAGGTGTTCAGGTCAAGGTCATGCTGAAGAAACTCGCCCTATTAAAAAAAATATATATATATATATGCACATTAAATTAGTGGAAAATAGATGAAGTACACAATCTTACTTTTAAAAATGGGAAAATTTTAATGGGTTGTGTGTAGGGCTGAATGTCATATTTGTGTTATTCAATATCATGATTTACAAAATGTTCATACATGCACAAGTCTGACCATACAATAAGCAGCGCAAAGAAGTTCTCAAATGTCTAGACATACAGGACACACCAATGCTGGCTGGCTGGCTCTGGTGTTTAACGCCCATCAGCAACTAACATGAAATCAGTGCAAGCAGCCCAACTCTTTAACATACATGATGTGTACAATTCTGAATGAAATGGTGAAAAACACTTGCGCTGTACCACCTGATCACTTTATACAAGAAAACTTTAAATGGCAAAAAGAAAGTTTCTGCAAATATTACTAGAAGTGTATGTGAACTGCAAAGCTCAAGTGTTGCTGAAATTACTCACCAACTTTTCTGACAAATCCAGTGCATTGCCCACTAAAGCAGACTCTAACTTTTGGGCTGACACAAAGAGAATACACAGCATTATGGTCCACTGTGAAACCACCACCAACAGACACACCCTAGACAGAAAAATACAACATTACAACCATAATCATACCCAGTGAGTGGGATTGGAAGGACTATTCTGTGCTATGCATTAACAAAAAAAGGTAGCATAAAGGATGCAGCCTCCAATCCCAGTGACCCACCACTGTCATCCAGAATTTGTGCAACTGTTTTAAAAGTTTCCACAAAGATGGAAAGGAAACCATTTTATGGCCTAGCTAAAGTCTAACACTTCCAATCTGCACAGGCCACCGGCAGTTTCCCCTCCACAATACTTACAACAATAAAAAGAAAATTCTTAATCCTTCAATGTTCTCATGCAATGCCAGAATATCTGGCACCCTAATATCCCTAAATAAAGTGTTACCATTTCTTGATGCGTCCTGGAGACAGCTTGCTTTTGGACCACATATTGTCAACAAGGAAGTACACAAGAATTCCAAAGGCTGCTAGATATGTTGCAATGTACATTTGATATCCCAGAGACGGTCTAGACACATTGAGTGTCATGTCAATGGCTCCCTGTATATTGAGAAAATCAAACACAAAATAAATAAATGAAAGACATAAATCAACTGATTGGAAGGTTGACATTCTTTTATTGTTTTTTGCGCATGTACACATATATTCTACCCCCCCCCCCCGAAAAAGAGGCACAGGTATTTAGGTATTTAAAAATTATTCAAACATTTACCAAAAATCTGGAAATGTGTTCTTTCACGTAAAGGCACTTTAAGCAGCCTACACAATATCAGTAAAAGCAACCACTGGTGAGGAGAGGCTCCTGGGGACCTGCCAGTCTACCTTACTGTGGATGTAGACCTTTGCTCCGTGTTCAGCCCAGGTAATTCTGAGGGACTTTAAGAAGTATTTGGTCTCAAAGACTTCCATCTTCTTGCATGTTTAAAATATGAACATTAAACCATAAAGCAACAGAGGGAGAATGGCACCTGATAATGGTGTCTATTTCATGATTCAGTTTTAGAAGATACTTCTGTTGTTAATGCTTTTGACATGGACTGAGACAAAAATTTGATCCACCAACTCAGTTTAAAAAAAAATGTTAATGCAAGGGAAGCTATTCTGCTCAAAGCAGTTGCATCCAATGTACAGATGTTCCTTTCACTACATACACGTGTCATGCAGTACATACATGTGCCATGCACCATATACACATAATTTTTCCCAGTTAAAAAAATTAACATGCAGTTTTCTACGCTTGGCTTTTTTATTTTCACAGCTAAATTCTGTATTTTAGATCATTTGATGGGGATCTCAGGCATACCCAGGGTTTCCCACAAACGTTAAAATGTCTTTAAAATTTTCAAGGTCACTTTTTAAAGTGTGTAGCTCATTTTACAAACAACCGGTAAATGCAAACATCCTTACACACAATCCAAGTCTGTGTCAAAAAGACTCTTCAAATACAATTGCTTCACTTTTGTGCATGCTGAATGTTTATAGCTCTGTAGCTCTTCATAAGGCAATGCTTCTGCCACTGCTTTGCAAATAAAATTCTTCTCCATTGCATCACTTGTAGGTTATCTGTCGGAATCTGACAGCTTAACGAAAGTGACAGGCACTGTCTAAAATGGCTTCTCCAAAGAGGTGTAAGAAGGCAACTTACCAGTGTCTTAAAAAGGATTGAAAAAACAAAAAATAATCTGTATATCTATTTAAATCAGTCAGTATGGATTGCACTACCTAATATTTGGAAGACCTGGTCACATGCTACAGTATGACAGCTGACTGTCTCCCTATGGGCACTCTAGATTTTGCAGGTAAATACGGTACAAGGTGAACTACATCAAAATCATAGTTTCAGTTAAAGGAACTACCTCCTATGGTTATTCTTTTTTAAAAACTTCACTTGCTTCTATTTAACCAGCTTTTGTTTTCCTATATAAAAAAACTGACTGATAGTGCTCTGTGCACAACGGTTACTAAGTGCATTAGAATTTAACTTATTGCCTTTTTCCATGTGGACAAATTATGTTGCTGATAAAATACAAGCACTGTTATGTTTACTCACCAGAAGTATCCTAAAATCTGTGTGCCAGCCAATAAGGGAGGCCTGCAGACCTTCCTTGCGTCCCATGTATTTAAGAGAATGGGTCTTTGAAAAATCATTTGCCTGTGTTGTCAGTTCCAATATTTTTCGAAAAATGTCCCCTGAAGTTCAACATCAGATACATCAATCATCAAAGCTTGTATGCTTCTTCAGTTCTTGTCAAAAATATTTAAAATGAAAGCTTTTCAGCTCAGACTTATAGATAACGAAATGGGGAATGAGGCAGTGCTTCACCAGCTCTTTAAATTTTAGAAAAATTAAGCACCACGAGTAATTAAATATATATAGAATACATGTACTAATAGTCATACTGTAGCATAAAACTGACAATCCAAGTTCTGCTTGATAAAATCATAAATCAACCTTGACCAGAAGTATCTTAAAAAAACTGAGAAACTAAAACAAAATTTTTCCAATCTGAAGATATACTACTTTAGCTGTTTATGTCAATTTTTAAATGGTTGGAGCTTTCATAATTCCATTGTTTTAACTCACCATGCAAGAAGGCAAACAACCACCCTGTTGCTGCTACTAACACTAAGCATGTGATAACAAGGAAGATAACTTCCATCCTGCTCAGGCGCATTTCATTCATGTTTGGCCACAGGCTTACTCCCCCTCCAACACTAAGTTTGTCACTGTGCTGGCGGATCTGCTCGTGTTTCTGTATCAGTTCTCTCTGCTTTTCTTTCAAGCCTCTTCCTGCAGACAGTCCTTTTATATTTAAGATGAACAGATTGCACTTAATGCAAATGCACTCATTAGACTTATCCAAAGCTGCATATCATGTGACCATACTTTAAATTCTGAACAAAATAACTCAGCGATACATAGCCTACATACTGTTTCAATACAGAAAATCAGATAAAAATTATATTGTTCATTCAAACTCATGAATTAAATCACAAAAACAAAAACATCAGAAAGCACTAGAAAGTAGAATACCATACCAGGGGTGTTGCGCAGTTGTGCTAAGCCAGGGCTGACATCAGATTTAACTCTTGTTTCCTTCACAAGCTCCTCTTCAATTTTATTTCGTAAACGCATTAACCCTGTTGTCTCTTTGAATGTAACATCCACAGTATGGGCACCTGCCATTCCTGGCAAAGGAATCTTCAGTGGTGTGGCAGGAATGTCGGTAATCTCAGCAACCTTTACAGCAGTTCTTATCTTTCTGTGGCTGCCACCACCATCATCGTCGTCAGTCTGTGCTGTTCCCCAACCACTTTTTTTATCCACAGTGTGGACACCTGCCTTTCCTGGCAATGGAACCCTGCGTGGTGTTGCAAGTATGTCAGCGATGCCGGAACCTTTTGTTGCTATGCTCGTCTTCTTTCGATTGTCACCACCATCATCAGCAGCTAGGTAATCTGTCGTGTCTTGCATAATCTCCTGTTCATCAGTTTGCTTTTGCTTCCCTCTGGTTGAAACTCTGCGTTTTCCCCTCGATTCCATATTCAGATATAGCCACACGATCTATTATTTCCTCGTACTGAAACCTGACATCAATCAGCAAGCATTAGCATGCACACATGCACTCAAACAGACAGTGAGACGCCCGCATACACAGTTAATATATGGACATGCAAGATTCAATTGTTAGCTTCAGTTCATTTCCTCGATCTGTCCGCTGTTTACCTCTGTTAAATTTACAGTGTTAGGGTTGCAGTGACAGACAGAGTGAGTGTACAGAGCACATCAAGTTGAAAATCACTGATTGACTGAATCGGCGAATGCTAGTTAAAGTATATTGTTAAAAACTCTTAATGGCGATCATACCTTATTATAATAACCCTCGTTTCAATTTTGGTTGTTGTTAAAATGACTGAGGCAGGAAGTGAAGATAAGGTTCTTCACGATTTACGTAGTACTTGAAGCGAATAACAATGACGCAAAACAGCAAGTGGTTTGATTTAACCGCCACAACCCAGGCAAACTTCCGGTTTTAAGTTACCTCCCTTGGTTTGATAGATCGAGATTTCTATGGCAGTGCTTTGGTTACGAAGTTAATTAGAATTGTGTTTTTAAAGACCCTTCACATCAAGTTAATAAATGTTTAGCATTTTACACACACAACACACACATACTCAGATTATTGGCACCCAGTTAAAGGTTCTGTTATCTGTATTTTACAGGGAAATGATTATCCGCACGACTCACGCAGTTGTGCGCTGGTGGCGCTCATTGACTCATTCATGATTCTTTTATCCGCGTCACTGATCGATTAGGTTATGATGCGAAGATTACACATACTATTTGTCAATTTTGTTTAAAATGTGCAGCTTATGGTTAGAATTAACGTTTTCCGAGAGGGCCGGCCGTTTCGCCCAACGAGTTCACTCGCCTCATCGGTCGTTTCGCCTACACCCCTTAGTCGACACGCCCACTTGCGTACAGTCAGTTTCCTCACCTTTAATTGTTTCTACCATGATTGTCGACTACTTCTGAAATTTTATACTTTGTACCTTCTTTAATTCCACTGTCATTTCAGCAGACTGTGTCATTACAGTTGTTAGCATCAACTAAACTCTTTAACGCCATCGTTATTACACTAACCCCGTCGATCTGCTTCTGGCCTCATGCAGGTGCTAGAACCTCCCACCCCACCTGCACGCACGCACGCGCGCGCAGATGAACGTTATTCCCCCCCCCCCTCAAGGAATTATTTACATCATATGCAGTCCGATTGCGTTCTGTCCCAGTGGTAGTTAAGGTTTCAGATTTTGAGCAACCATGCCAGTTGATACAGTAAGCTCAGTCACGCGAGTCATTATAGGTCTTGGGGAATATATACAGTGTTTGAGCGATCTAACACTTATGCTGCTTCCGAGAAGATCAAATCAGTTATACATAAAAACCACGTTAATTGTGTTCTTTCCCCAGCTCCTGTTTTATCCAACATGCACTTATGTCTGTGTCTGGATCAGGTAGGGTGCATGTGATGGCGTATAGACGATGTTGCTGTTGGTGCAGGTGAAGTTGCGTTTGATGACAAAGGTGATATTGGTATTCCACACACCCATTACCACCTTTGTCATCAAACGCAACTTCATCTGCACCAACAGCAACATCGTCTACGCCATCACATGCACCCTCTGTCCCACCCTGTTTTACATCGGTGAGACAGAACGCACACTCAACACCCGCTTCACAGAACATCTAGCTGACACCAAACACCGCAGAAACACACCAGTTGCACGTCATTTCAGTACACCCCCACACACAGCTGACAACATGAGGGTCTGTGGTATCTGGAGAATGAAGGGCGACTCCACTGACC
The DNA here is from genome assembly GCA_004794575.1 of Lanistes nyassanus. Classification (NCBI taxonomy): domain Eukaryota; kingdom Metazoa; phylum Mollusca; class Gastropoda; order Architaenioglossa; family Ampullariidae; genus Lanistes; species Lanistes nyassanus. The sequence goes on along the minus strand of SMGT01001544.1, from coordinate 77,499 downwards.
GCAAGAATATGGAGTCCTACTTCATTACCCATTTTGGCACCTGCATGGCACCCACAGGTCTCAACCTCAAACACTGACCCTCCCCCTCTTTTCCCTTAACCCCCTCACCCCTCCGTCTCTCTCTTACTCTTCCTCTCACCTCCCTCCCTCTCTCTCTCTCTCACACACACACACCGACGCCCTTGCTAAAGTAGACGCATGATAAAGTAGAGGAATATCAAGTTTCCTGACATCTTCCCAACAGCTCTTGGGAATTTTCATCATTTCTAGCTAAAGACACAACTGTCAAGAAAAAAATCAAATAAGCGAGAGGGAGTTTTTTTTTCCCCCCAACTGATTGACCGCGAGTCTCATCCCGCCAGAGAATTTTTGCAACGGCCAGTCTTAGCTTTACGGCGGAAACGACAGAAAGCCTGCTTAGCGCATGCGTACTGGCAATGTTTTCACCGGGAGTTGTCATGGGTGTGTGGTCATCGCCCTTCGGCAACTTTAATGGAAATTGCAGACACAACACCGATTTATAGCGTTAAGTCCGATTATGTAGTTTAGTTACCCTACATCTGTGTTGAGGTTTCAGTTCGTTTAAAGATAACTGAACTTCAAAACAACACAAATGAGCTAACATCGACAATCATTGTCACAATGTCAGTGGGTAAGCACGTATGCACGTCTCAAACACCGATCATATCATCAGGTTTCATTCTCGCTCAACATTACATTGAACCATTGGTTTATTACTAATATTCGTGACCATTTAGATCTACTTTGTTTGACATTTGGCAGTGGCCTGTAATGTAAATTGTGAAGCGAGTTCCTAATTAGTTTTACCATTAGACTAGAAACTGCAGATTCTTATGGTCAAAATAAATAACATCCCGTAGTTGCATGGTTGGTTAAAGCGTCGGATTCAGACACCTTAGGTTTAGTTCAAAACCCCTCTGGTTGGTCTCCCTTTTTTATTTTATTTATTTTTTGGTGAAAGTAGCCACTGCCTTTAAACTTTTAATTTGTAAAAATGCTTAATTCTTTTAAATTTTATCTCGCACGAGCACGCACACAACGTGCTTTCGTAAACATTGCACTTTCAGCTCGTGCGGATAGAACGTACTCCAAAGCGCACGACCTGTCGCCCGGATAGAACAACGCATTCCGAAAGCCCACGATCTGGAGTCGTGCGAATAAAAGAATGTGTCCTCAAAGCGCACGGCTAGTGGTGCGGATAGACGAACGCACGACCAGTCATGCAGATGAGATCGGCCATTTAAAAATTAAAGCTGTTAAGTTGAATGATGATGAATGTTGTGGTCAGATATTTTTCGCCTTCCATTTTATGTGTGTGTGCGTGTGTGGGTGGGTTGGTCGGCCTAGGTACAACTGCAAGCACACATGCAAGAGAGAGAGAAAGGCACAAAAGATAACATTATTGTTCCCAGGCATCTGTCCCATCACAATGGTAACATATAAAACAAGTGCAATATAGCCAGTAAAATATATAAAAAGTTTCTTTTGAATATTTCAGAGTAGAAACCTAAAGTGGAAAGCCACATTTTATCAAACTGGATATTAAATGGATCAAGTATTTACAAATGTGATGGTGATTTTTTGTTTGATACATGTTTTTGTCAAATGGAAACAGATGGGAAGATCTCAAAATCACTGCTGAAGACAACAACTGGAGAATTTGATGTTGAAAGCATACACACTCTGGTTTTGAAAAGTTCAGGTTTGTTATTTTTATTGTTAATGGATGTCTGCAGTGCTAGGTATTGTTTTCACTATCCCTGTCAGTTATGCCTGTGTGTGTGTGTGTGTGTGCACATGCATGCTTGCATGGATGCATGTGTGTATGTATGTATATGTCCATGGGTGTGTTTCTAGGCACAATATAATTATATGCAATTGTGCACATTGTGCAATGGGTACACAAAGTGGGATTTTCAGAAATTTGAGGGATTATAATATTATCTTAAAGATCAGCTCCAATGTATGTGTCTTAGGAATCAGTGATTTAGGGTGTATCAGTGAGTGTTTGGGACTCGAACGGCTGGACCTGTCAGATAATGACATTAGCAAACTGCACAAGCTGGCTGGGCTGTCTGCCCTTCAAACACTAAACCTTTCTGCAAACAGATTGTCTTCACTGGGTGAGTTCTGAGATGATTGTAATGAATTTTGTAGACAAGTGTTTCAAAGAAGAGCCAATTGGATCTTCTTTGAAACACTTTACCACCTGATGGTGTGAATTGACCCAGAGATAATTAGATGCATAAAAGAAGGAAATGCAGCTGCAATACTGCTGAAACTTCTGCCTATGTGATAAAACACTTAAACTAGAATTTAAACTTCTTGTTCCACATAACCACACAAAACTAGGAAGTTCATATTGAATCATAGAGTTGGACCATTTTATAATAAATTATTGCCCATTGTCTAATTTTTAAAAATAATCCTGAGAATATTAACTTTTTTCAAAACCACACCAGTATTACATGCACAAATTTAAATATCATTCTGAAGCTGTGTTACAACATTCTAAAACAAGGTGAAATAGAGACACAGAAAAGCCATGGCAGACTAAAATCTCAACAACTGAAGTGAACTGTATTGACATCTTATTCCAGATGGGCTGCAGTCTTTGGAGAATCTTCACAGCCTGAACATAGCAGGAAATCTCATAGGCAGGTAAACCAAACACAGGTGTATTTAGTCAGCAAGAATACAGTAAAGTTGGCAAATTGAGGAGCACTTTGGTCAGCACTGTTTGCTGAATATGCTGCATGGTCTATTTTTTGTGGTGTCTGCAGTTGTAGGGCAAACGCCAGAGAGAGACATGCTTTTTTCACATACCTGCAGATGTGCCTTAAGAAAACATATTCCAATACAGTAAAGCCTGTCTTGTGGGGAAACCCTTGGTTCCACCCAAAAGTCTCCCTATATGACGGGTGGCTCTTCATCATGGGTGCCTCTAATTTGCAACTCGGGACCATATATACGTGTATTTGGTGTAAAAACCATTCATGAGAGATAGGGGGACAGAAAGAGAAAAATAATGGAAAAAAATCATAAAAGTAATAATTAGGTAGAGATGTAAACACATTTATTTCATTGTATTTAGTTTAACTGAAACCACAAATGTGTTTCCTCAACACAATAAAAACTAAACAGACTGCTGAAGAGGGTTTTAAAAATCACAACATTCATAGGGTTAGGGTTACAAAGAGTACAAAGAACTGCTTTTGTTGCACTTTTTCATAAGCACAATGTCAGCCCTTGTATTTTAACTAATACATGATTTAGACAGAGCTACACGTAGTGTAGATCTACTGAACTGGAAGAAAACCATCACAGATCACACTTCTAGCCAAACAAAATTAAAGTCTACAGACATTCATTGTTTTAATTTAGTGAGATTAAGGTCTGTGTGTGGTGTGGATGTATAATTACCTGACCTGTGACCTGTGTGTACAATTCTGCATTCAGGAAATATGACTTCAGTCCCTTGGTAACAACACAAGGGTATTAACAAATTGTGTACAGAACTGCATATAGGCAGAGTGTTCTTTGATTTTCAGAGCTTTGTTAATCAGAATGTCAGCCATGTACCAGATGTGATGTTTTATCTGCAGCGTGGAGAGCCTCCAGTGTCTGACTCGTCTCCAGAACTTGAGGGAGCTGCGATTGAAAGATGACTTCTGTAAATTGTCAAATCCAGCATGCATGCACCCTTCTTATGCCACAGATGTCATCGAATTGCTTCCCAGCCTGCTTGTTCTGGATGGTATTGAGTTTGTTGCTGTTCTGAAGATGGCGAATTCCAGTGTTTTACACACAGTTGTCTCCTGTGAATTAGTGCCTAAGTTTTTGTTATTGCATGGTGCCAGTGAATGTTTTGATAGTATGCCTGTAACACAGAATAACGACAGAGAAGGACCATAGAGTTATAAGACGATCAGCACAGGCCATTCATGCCAGATTATACATCAGTAAATGGCTGACATATAGTGGCTGAAAAAGCAGATATTGCATTATTCCAAACATGAAAAAAAAAATGGAATGTTGGTATGTAGGTGGGTGGGAAGATTGTCCTGTAGTGTAATGTAAAATCTTTTTCTTGTTCACATTTACACAACATTTCTTTGGTTTTTGTGTGCACGCACAGGGCACAGAGTGCGTGGCCAGGGGAGTGAACTTTTCTATATGTGCCAGGAGATGGAGAAGGAGCTACAGTGTAAGTCAGCTCCCAGCATCTACATTGTCATTTGCTCTGTGGTGTTTACCAGCATCTGTAAGAATCATGCTCATTTCAAAATAAAATGTAAGACAAAATGATCTTTGTAAAATGTTGATGACTCCACATGAAAAAGTGTAGCTCACAGGTACTGAAATCCATTCCTTTACACCATCGTATAATAAAGAGTTTTATTCCCTTTAATCAATGTCCTCGGAATGAAAATGTTTAATTCTTTGCACTCATGTCAAAATGTCTGTCGCGATGGTCGCAATTACCCTTCACGGCATGTCAAAACATACGTTTTAAATCCTGCAGACATACTTAATGGTGTAGGGGAACTAATCCTGCTATAATTGGAAAGCTCTATGATCAGTTGTCTCCCCTGAACTGTTTAAATAAGTTTTTAAAATTTAGATTCGGTCTGTCAGTACTCGCAAGATACTTTAAATATAATTTAGGCCGAAAGTTCAGAGAATGGACTAAATCTTGGGTTTTATTCAAGGTTAGAAAGTGATGATAACATACAGTTTAGACATGTCGAAAGTGGACAAGCAGTGACACGTGGAATTTATTAGACATTCAACACCAGATGATAAGTAATATTTCAACTTTTCCAATAAAAATTCTTTAGGAATTTTAAAGTTCAATAACTGATAAGGAACAAATGAGGACAGAGCGCTATAAATCGTCAAACGACAACCCCAAGAAAGTACTGGCAGTGCTAGACACAACCATATGCTGACGTATGCAATCAAGGGAGCCTATCGTACCCAAACACGTAGCAAAGAGAGAGTCGAAAGTAAGGAACGTGGCAGATCTTCAAAAAGATCTGAGATCGTTCTAAATTAAAGTATCAGACTGCAAGTATCTTAGTGTATTTGCAATATTTTTTTTTTACGTGCCAAGATCTGTGTGCAGTTGACGTCATTCATAGATCTATGCCATGTGAGTACAAAGACTTAACATGGTAACTTTTTAATTGTTTTAACTGTTAGGTCAGTTTTGTTAATTGTGTTCCAGGTCATTTAGTCTAAGATTACCGTTGTAATTTTCAGGCTTCGGAGAAACTAAGGAAGTTGACATTCCCTTGGTCCCTGTGCAGCACCAGTCTTCAGATTTGTGGAAACTCTCCAACATGCCAACAGATGTGACCAACACCAAGGCAGAGGAACAGCTTAAAGGTAGATAATTTCATTTGAAGGGGGCAATGTAACTACTGGTTTTTTTGGGGGTTGTTGTTGTGGCAGTCATCATCATCATCATCATCATCATCATCATCATCATCAAGTACATTTATAGAGCACCTCACTAGCACAAGCAAAGAAACCCAGACATGCACAGTACAAAAACTATACAAACTAAACAATACAAACATCATCATCATCACCACACCTGACGGTCTTGTTGGTTACAGAAATCAGAGTTCCAATTAACCACTGTTTTCACGTAGAACAATTTGAAAGTCACATGCAAAATCTGGAAAAGGTCTGTCTGCTTCTCGCACATATTTCATATTTCTACAGTTACTGATTAACCTGATCTCTACAGGATTATTATAATTTGAAACACAGGGAGGAGGGAGGAAGAGAACAGATTGAATGTTGTCATTTATATTTGGAATAAACTGTTCACCTAAAGTGCCAGATTTTAGACTCGGACTTCAAATAAGGCATCAAAGTCAGTGTATTTGTCAAAGGAAACAAGCCTGGATTAAATGTATGAGTAATGCATAAAGCTCTGTCTCATTCCTTAAGAAAATCGTCCCAGTTCTGTAACAAACTTTTAAAAGCAGTTGCAGTTAATTTCACTGGCAGACTAGAACAAACCATAGTGGAGATAAGGATCCCAGGAGAGTGCTTGTCACGGCGGGCGGGTACCTTATCTTATTGGACTTCGACTTTCCAGAATTACTGGTCAATTTTTATGGTGATCTCGTAAAAATGTAGATTTAATTTAGCAATCGTCAGCAAAACCTTTACTGCTTTAGGTCAGTGGTTTCTAAACCAAAGGGTGACGATGCTGTGAAATAATGTGAACAACTAGAGCAATCTTCCGAGGGGAAAGATTCTCATACTTCGACAGGCTCGCTCAGTCTCTCACAGGCAAAACACTACTAGCTCAAGAGCCCCCACCCTCGTAAAACACACAACTGCAGCGAACTGTTATTCAACATATATTTCAAACACTAACTGGCTCGACAACATCAAATCTATCTACAAATTATTTACAGAGAATCACCGTGCTCGTGTCTAGGGTAAGACGCTGCCTGATGAGGTCATACCACATGCAACAGACAAAGGAAATAATCAAATCAATGCAAGAGGGAAACCAAACTGCCAAACCGGCCTATGATCCCGCTCAATACACACGTACAATGAGTGACCGACAATAGAGCTCC
>SMGT01001544.1:44944-70005 GCA_004794575.1 Lanistes nyassanus | reverse complement strand
TGGCAGGATGGCGACTGAGGTCCGTAGGCTAGCACGTGGTCGCTTCACTGGGTCTCTTCCTAGGTGCACGTCCCTCTCTGTATTCTGTGTCGGTACTCTTGGCGCTCTCCTCCCTGCGTGTCGCTCTGTGTGTCTGGCCCTGCTTAAATTCTAACCCCCTGACGCCTTAAAACTGGGCTAAACCGGTTCTGGTCAAACTCGGTGAAGCCGGCCAACGGCACTGACCAATGGCGAGCTTCCAGCTAGCCACTCAGTGTCCAGAAAGGGCGGAGCGATAGCCTGGTGATGACATATCTTCCCCCTACTAGCTGACCAAAAGGGAGGGGCTAAAAGGCTTACCTAGGAGTGACAGGTAATAGCCTAGGGGTGACATGTGACAGTGCTCAACACTTGAGATCAGTTTTACTAGTACAAAAATAGTTTAATACCTTAACTATGTCCAAACAGAATCTGCAGTGAGCTACTAAAAATCTCTTTGGAAAAAAATATAGCAAGTACTTGTATTTCATCAATCTAGTCTGAATTATGTGTGTGTGTGTGGGGGGGTGGGGGGTGGGGGGTGAAGATGGAAGAATTATAGTGATGGCAGGATTTGTATCGCGTTCTTTTTCTTTCTTGGTTTCTTGCTTTTTCTTGGTTTTTACTGCAGGGAGATATGACCAGGGAGGGGTCACACTGTTTATTTATTTTATTGGGGGAGGGGTGTCTATTTTATCTCTAAAAACGTTGAGATTTACATGTATTCACTGTAAGATTGTTTTTTATTTGAGAGAAAGGGTGGGATTTTTGTTTGGCTCTTGAAGACCGTTAGGAATGTGGAGTGCTTGAAAAGGATGTCTGTTTTGTGTCTTACACTGGGAATTAAAATCTTCTGCACTGAATTTCGAATCTTCTGCATTTTCAACATTGGTTTTCTGTTATGCTATGGTTGTGGGTAAACAGGTCTGAAAACGTATGAGTGTAAGCAAGCGATGAGCATGACAAGCATGACTGTGACATGTGTTGGGATTTGAACTTGAGATTTTCTTCTTGATGGGCTTGAAGTATCTGTACTTGGTTTCATAGCTGTCATCGTTAAAAGGGAAGTGTTTGTCACACCTGTTAGTACTTTTTTTTATCTCCTTGTCATTCTGTTGACAGACTTACTTGCCAGCTGTCAGCGACTCAGTCAGAAAGCTGCAGAAAAACTTCAGGAGTTTCAGAAACAAACAAGTCAACAGGAAAATCTTTGAAGCCATGACTGAAATAACTGACGTGTAGTCTTTTCCTCATGTATATTTTAGCACTGTATACAGTGCTTTTAAAGATGTGGTGTCAGCAGACAAGATTGTTACAAAACCATGGAAATCATAGACAATGTTGCAAAGCTGTGGAGGCAGCAGAGTGTTGCAAAGCTGCTGAGGAGATAAATTGTTGCAAAGGTGTGGAAGCAGTAGAGAGAACAGAGAGATGACAAAGAGTGAAAGACAAAACTTTTGTATATATCTGAAAGGCTCAGAATCCGTACATCTTTTGCTTTCCCTGTTCTTTCCTTCCTCTGAATCCAATGTTGTACAGGGAGACAAAGCTTCTTCCACTACAACATTAGTTGCTCAGCCATATGGTGATGTAGCATGCTTGTTGCTTGGGATAATATTTGTGAGTCTTGTCCAGCTGCTGGGAGGAGTGGGGTGGGGGCCAGATGTTTGACACAAAATTATTCTATAACTTCTGATGTGCATATGGCACTGGCACATGTTTAGCCCTGAACTGTCAATCATACTAATATAAAAATCAGCCAATCATGAGAAGTAAAAAGAAAGCTTTAGAGAATCACAACTTCTTGTTTTCTCCCTTTCCACTTCTCCCTCCCATCCTGTTGCATTTTGCTGAAGTTGCTTTGATGTATTGAAAATGAGAATATGGAATTAAAGTTGGTTGCCTTACGCAAAAACACAAAATTTTCATAGCATTAGAGTCCCAGCTGTATTTTAATTAAATTTTTTTGGAATGATATGAACTTCCGTTCATCTACAATTATTCAATAAAATATTTATAACATCTTAGTTGAACATCTGGCTTTGTGAAGTTCTATTTGATCCCATGAAATCTGTCAAAATATCACTCACATGAAATGAATATTACACCTTAACTGAAAGCCTTTTGGTTGCAATCCATAATTCAAATTGCTGCATTGCACAGAGTGTATTCATTTCAGCAAGCATCATTTCCATTGATTTGTAGAGAGTTTGGGTATACTTTAAACAGAAACTTTTGACATATTATTTTTAGATAACTCTAGACCAAGAAGTTTCTAGCAGCTTGCCGATGTTGAGGCCACAGGGGATGAAGTCTGAGAGCAAAAGAATCGAGAAAAAATCTGATATCCCCTATAGTGTCGAAACTTGTGGTGAGCTGCAGTGATCGCTTGGTATTATCACACCATAAACTATGTGGCTCCTAACATTTTGTGGAGGCCAAACTTTCAAATTCAGTGTTTGGGGATCAGGAATATCGATTTCACATTATCAATTGGAAATGGAGAAATTTTGCATTGGTGCACTTTAATATTTTAAACACTAATTACATATATGTTGGGATGTATATCACAGGTGTGCTACTTAGGGGGATAGATGGAGTGCAGATCAGTATAGAATAGTCAACCTGGGACAGGTCTGGGAATTAACGCCCAATGCAGTCAACAGATCACATGGCAGACATACATGAAAAGTCAGAAACACCGTTTTAAGCTGTGGAATCAGTCACAGCCACACGTGCAGAACAAGGGAACCAGATCCGTGACATCAAGGTTATGTCTATAAACGCTGGTATGACCAGCGACGGGCGAGGGGAGATGAGAGAGGGACTGGAGAGAACTTTTCACAGCATGTATTGTAGTTATAAGCGGAAAAAACTGTAAGCTAAAATTGCCAAACTCCAGGTCATCTGTCACGCCACTGTGTTGAACGTACTACTGATTAATAAAATATTGTGAAGTTCAAACACGCCTGTCACTAAAGCTACATTGCAGCTTTTCTGGTGCCTGTGACATCTGGGAACAATTAACCCCTTGACCACGATACTCTACATTTGAAGCTCGGCCTTCCTGATGCCATTAAAGCTCTGGATGTGTGCGTCATGATGCTACAATGTCTGTAAGCACAGCAGCAGCTTAAAATTGGTGACTGTTACACTGCCACTGTAAACAAGCGAAGTGTTCAAGTAATAACTTTTTTTTACCGAAACAATGCATTTTACATTGACCTAGAACATTTGAGATGTGTTTTGTGCTAAACTGGAGCAAAATGTATTCTGGTCTGTATTCTCGAAAGTGTTCAAATGTCCAAAAAATGTACAAATGGTGTTCTGATGATGTTCCAAAAGTGTGCCAGCAGGAAGTGTTCCGTCAATTAGGCTCATGCCAAGAACACTTAGAACATGTAGCACACATCTTGCATTCTGTTTACAAAAGCAGCACATATTTTGCATCTGCTATAATACTTTTTACATGCAGTTAGTAAAGAGAAAAGAAACGGGTGGCTGGGGTAATAAAGTAAAACAAAAGGAATTTAGGCAAGCGAGAGTTAGACAACAAAAACATCATCTACGCCATCTCATGCACCATCTGCCCTACTCTGCTCCACATCGGCGAGATTGAGCGCACTCTCAATGAACAGTTCAAGGAACACCTCGCTGACACAAGACAAACACCCCAGTTGCAAGACACTTTAACAGACCACCACACACCCTAGGCCTGAAAATCTGTGCTTTCTGTCAAAACTCTGGAGACTCTATAGACCGCAAGAACATGGAGTCCCATTTCATCTCCCTCTTTGACACTATGGCCCCCAGAAGACTTAATTTTAAACGTTAACCTCTTCCACCCATTTCCCCCTCTCCTTTCCCCTCTCCTGTCTCCATTTGTAACCATGCACCCCCCACACACCTTTTTCCCTGACCCTCTCTCCCGTCCCTTTCACTAGTCCCGACAACACACACCTTTCTATTGGCTCCTCGCCACTGATTGGCACGCTCTGGTTCCTAGGCTCTGTGTCTCTCTCACATTCTCTTCCTGGACATCGACTATGATCAGCGTCCTTGTCAGGTAAGTGATCTTTGTTATTTGTCTTTATCTGTTTGTGCCGCCCCGAAGAAGGGGTTATGCCCCGAAACGGCGACTTGTTGTCTGTCCAACTCTCGCTTGGCTAAGTTCCTTTTGTTGTGCACGTGTGGTCGTAACTGGCTCCACAGCTTAAAATAATGTTTCTGACTTTTCATGTATGTCTGTTATGCGATCTGTTGAGTGCATTGGGTGTTAATTCCCCGACCTGTCCCCGGTGGACTATTCTATACTGATCTGCACTCCATCTATCCCCCTAAGTAGCACACCTGTGATATACATCCCAACATATATTGTTATATACATGTAATATACACCTTAATGCATAGTTTTATGCACGTACTTATACACCCTAACATACCCTGCAGGGAAAGGCATAACTAGATTGCCCATAAATATATCTTCATTTAAATATTTACCCCTTGACGAAAGTTTGTTGTTCCTAGGTGGTATTGGTCACATGGCTACAATCGCGATCTGCAATTGTCTGCAATTCCACCTGGTGGAATTATTGGTGGAATTCTTTTCTCCCCATGTGTATCTATCTTCCATCTCTTCTCCAGGAAGTTGATATGATCTGATCTAAGTGATCGTGAATGATTTCACACCTAGATCCACAGAGATTTCGATATTCCATGTCGATTACCTTAGTAATTATACTGTGCTTCCGCTCACACAAGAAACACCAAGGGAGAGATGAACTCGTGAACCTGAAGCGAGAACGTCGTTTTTGTGAAACTGGAGTTTTGCCGCTCAGGACAGACAATGCTGTTTGTACCGGTCACTCGTCGTACAATAATTTCTTTTCATTATCAAGTGATGGTCATCGGTCGTAAGGACGGATGGGTTACAACTTGTGACAATGAAAGGCTCAGAACTGGGAGAACGTTTTTGATAACGGCTGTCCCTCCTTCCTTCTCTATCCCCGTCTCTCAGTCTGCCTCTGTGTGTGTGTGTGTGAAGGCCGGGCGTGTATGCGTGCGTTTATATATAAATATAAGTGTGTGCGTGTGTGAGTGAGTCAAAGAGAGAATGAGTAAATGAGAGTATAAAGTGTAGGTGCATTAGCTGTTTCCAATATCGCATGAGATATGCGTGACATAAGGTTTTCGCCATTTGTAAATACATTCCTAAGTTCAGAACCGTGCCTTCATTTGTCTAGCTTATGCACGCGCTGACAGAATATTGTAGACGCAGCAGTCGAGTGAAAAGAATCGATGTCCATACACTGGGTTTTGCGTCTGCTTTTATTTGCTTATAATATGGAGAGAGAAAAACACAAAAACAAAATTGCTTTAGATATTTCAGAAAGATTTCCATAAAAAAAACACTCAGAACCTCTAATGCGCTTTCACACTCACTCGATGTCTACCTACACAAGCATTTCAGAAGCAAAGCCAGGTAGACACAACTTCTGAGTTTTAACTGTCATCTGGTTGAAAAGAAAACTGTCATCTAATCTTTTCGAAATCTTTTCTAAATTTTTAATGCCAAAATCCATCTGAGCCAGACACGAGTCTGCTTTGTGCTTGAAGAAAGTTGGCCTCTTCATTAAGTGGTGGATGGATGTGTTAGAAGCACATTCTCGCGCGGCTTTGTCACTGTCCCATTAATACTTTGGTACAAACAAGTTACATCTATCAGCAGCATTGCATGACTGGACAAATAAAAAGTGTGCAAAACTGTAAAAATAAAAAGATGTTCTGCCTCGCTGAGTGTTTTACATATAAATCACTTAGCTCGGATTTCTCGTAAACTAGAAGCATTAAAAACGGTCTACTTGGTAGTCAGTATAGGCGTGAGACTTTCTGGAGAAAATAAGTTCTGTTTGATATGTTGTTATATTCTGCTGCTGTCATCAATACATTCCGATCTACAGGTTTGGTCATCGCAATGTGGTCCAATATTTCGGGTTTCTACAACTCTGCACTCGGAACTTTTGAAGTCACACAAAACGAGTATAACGGGTCGTGTCGTGTGGCTAAACAGTTTGATGTAGACACCACAGGCCCTGCTGACATCACCAAAAGCAAACAGGTAACACACAACAGGTGACAGGTAACAGGTAACACAGATATCAGAGGTTGATAGTAATATGACGGCAGCATATGCAATAAAGATCATTTAAAAATTGATGAGCTTAATCTGCTGTACCGTGAATAGTCTTGCAAAACTGAATGTAAGAGTTAAGTTCCAAGCGGATAGCAGAACAGTATTGAGGATGTTATTCGTGACGCAGGTGGAGTTTTGGATGACAGTAATCGGCATCTTCCTGATTGTTGTTTTCGCTTTCGTCGGCATCCCTGGCAACGTCCTCAACGCCGTGGTCTTTTACAGACTGGGACTCGGAGAGAGGATCAACCTCTGTCTCTTCGCCTTAGCTGTTGTCAATCTTGTCTACCTCCTAGCATTGCTTCTGGCAAACGCCGAGATCTTTTACAGATAGACCATTGGACCGCTGTGGGTCGTACTGCCATACGCCACGGGTAAGTAGAATTGAAGATTTTTATCAAGAGACCTTTTCCTGTTGTGATGGAGCGGGTTGCTCCGCAAACTCTCCTCGCTCCCCTTTCCAAAACAAGGAAATCTTCCCCGGAGGCCTTTTACGTGTTTTATTTGAGGCCACCGCTGCTGCTGTCCGCTTTCTCCTCTGCTCTCCTCGCCTTTCTCTACTGCCCAGTCTCGGCTCTCATGACGTGGCGTCTTACATCATCTCATCTGCGTCTCTTCTTCCTTCATCACTACTCCGAGACGTCCCTTTGTCCGGTCCGCACCCCCCTTTTACTGGTTGGACGCGGGCCGCGAGGGAGGCATTGCCAGCTACAGCAGCAGCTAGCGGGTGGAGGTGCAGCGGATACCGCCTTTTGTGTTTGTTACACATACAACAGTTAGAATAAAATGTAACAGAATATACCTATAAGGACACGAAAATATGCGGTGACTAGTGTGCGCTCTGCTCTTCCTATTAGTGTTAAAGAAAGTTGAGTAGAGTGAGAAAGAAATAAAGATAATTACTTTCAAAGGCAGTTTAAATGTGTTGACTAGGAAAAGATAAGAAATATGCCTACCAACTAACCCAATCTATTAAGATGTTTGATGGGTTTACTATCTAATGAAAGAGTAAATCGAGTAGAATCAGAGGATGTTAGTTGCTAGTATCTGTAACTATCCTAGAAGGATACAGAAATGTTTAAAGAGAGAGAGAGAGAGTGAGCCTAACACAGCACGCTATTAGTTGTTAGTATCTGTAACTATCCTAGAAGAATATAGAGATGTCTAAACAGAGTGAGCCTAACACAGCACGCTATTAGTTGTTAGTATCTGTAACTATCCTAGAAGAATATAGAGATGTCTAAACAGAGTGAGCCTAACACAGCACGCTATTAGTTGTTAGTATCTGTAACTATCCTAGAAGAATATAGAGATGTCTAAACAGAGTGAGCCTAACACACCACGCTATAAGATGACACAACGCGTCACAGTCACGGATCGCTGGCGGTACTCGGCCTGGGTGCCGCCCCCCGGCGTCCGCTGTGGCTGTGAGCGTGGTGGTCAAAACCGTCTCCGTGATGGCTGCGTCCATCACACTGTGCACGCACGCACGCACGCACGCACGCACGCACGCACGCACGCACGCACGCAGACTGCAAAAGGTTATAACAATGTAGGTAATCTGTAGGTCTCGTCTGTCATATGTCATGTTTACCTAGACTGTTTCCAAGATGACCTGTGTGCGTGAAGTTAGTGGCTGGTGCGACATCAAAGACTGAAATAGGAAAAAGGCAAGGCATACATATGACCAAACAATTAGTGGTTCAGGCAAAACAGATTTTTTCCTTGATCTGTCAGTGACTGTGCATGATATTTTATTCCAGCTAAACGCGAGGCACTAAAACACATCACAACAGGCCTGAAGCTATCAATCCCTTCTGGTTACTGTCTTCTGCCCTTCGCGAAGGTGAAGAGGAAGGCAGGGGAAGGCACGAGTTGACCTGCGAAGATTCAGTGCTATCCAAGGCTCTGAGTTTTTGTCCTCGCACACTTTCAGCCCAGTTTGTATATATATATACAAATGTGTATATACACAGACCTATGTATACCTGTACATCTTTATCTCTCAATACTGATTTTTTCCTGCTGTTAAAAAAAACCCAGGTGCATCAGGAGCTGGCTGGGCGTCCCAGTTCCTGTCGGCTGTGATCGCCAGCGAGCGGTGTTTCTGTGTCGTCAGTCCCTTCCACGCCAAGAGGCTGCTCAAGACCTCCACCATGGCGGCCATCATTGTCGTCGGCTGCGTCGTGCTTGTGGGCGGGATGGCCGCCATCGCGGGTCCCAAACATAGAACCAGCTGTTTATTTCACCCAGCTACAAATGTCACGGAAGACATTATATATGTCACAGAGTAAGCACGGACGTGTGTGTGTGTGTGTAGCAGGTTGGGTGTAGGAGGTTGAGTGTAGCAGGTTGGGTGTAGCAGATTGGGTGTAGCAGGTGGCAGCCTGCACAAAGAACTCAAAAACTGTATTTACAATATCCTTTAACGAAGTGCTAGTTGTTTAGAAGCCAAGCCGGCTAATTCCAGACAGGGAGAGATAAAAAGAGAGATTGCCTAACAGTATTTAAGGCTTCCTCTTGGTCTAAGGGGTCCATTGGCAAAAGAGATATTTCAAATCGTAATACATGTACAACTAGACTGTATGAAAACTGCTTAGAAAACTGAGAAATCTGCGCAGCTATATAGTTAACTGTCTTTTTTTAAATTTAGACTAGCATGGAGGTTGTTTGTGAGCTTGACATTTACAGTCGTAAAAACAGAGACTATAGGAAAACTGCTTATCGTTGTTTGACGTGGGTGACACAATTTGACCAAACAGGTACTACCTCCAGAACAAAAGGATACTTGACATCTTCGACATCTACGTGTACTCCACTGGATTATCGGGAATCTTTCTGGTTGTCATTATCGTCACTACAGTTATCACCGCCATCAAACTGCGCGCCGCTGTCGCCTGGCGTCTGACAGCTGTCCAGAAGACGACGACAGCAGTGACACCGACACAAAGCGATACAGACGAGAAGTTGTCCAACAAAGAAGTGAGCATGACCCTGATGTTGATGACGTCATCAGTCTTGTTCACCGTCTGCATAACGGCTACTTTGATCATACAGATCTGCAGAATTACCGTTCCTGATTTTAACTATGATGGACAGTATGTAATGTTTGTTTTTTCTGTATGGAGAATACCGAATTTATTTTGGACACTTAACTCGTCTTTGAATTTTTTTGTGTATTATAAAATGGGATCGAAATTCAAAGAACAAGTTAGATATTTATTATGTTAAGGAAAAAACAGTGCATCCAGTGAAGTTTTTCCTTTATGGAGCGGATGGAGGTACACGCTATTCTGCCTCAAACGATGACTTGCTTTGTCGTCAATATAACCATTCCAAACCTCATGCAATCACCTGTCTTGTCCATTTACCCACAGTCTCTCACAGACCTATTCAGTCCATCCATCAGTCACTCATACAGTCCACCAGCCACCGCGAGTCCAAACAGCAGGATACCAGTTGCTTATATACGTGTTAAATAAAGACACATCAGTCGCTTTGTGCCACGGACAGGGGTTCGCCGGTTTCGCCGCCTCATTTTAATAAAGCTCTTGTGTTTTCCCCTTCATTTCACTGGAAAGTCTGTCGACGCTGTACTATTCATTTTATGATCGTTTTGGGGTATTACTGTTACGCTTTCAAATAAACTCTGGGTACAAACTGTTACGCTTTCAAATAAACTCTGGGTACAAACTGTTTTCAACGCCTTCAGTGTGTTATGTTGATAGTAAGTCTTGTTTGTGGGCGTGCCCACTCCGGGACTGCATGAGCCCCCGTAAAATAAATTCTGTTATAACTTAAAGTGCATAAAAGCAAGAGGTCTTTTCACTTTGCCCCACTGCGTGCCGGCGACATGTCAAGATACCAGCTGAAACAATAGATTGGTTGGTTGCTGGATTCTTAACATTCCGCCGCAAACTGGGTGCATATCAAGACGGTCGACTATAGGGGATGGGGTGCTATTATTTAGTTCTGCCCTGAAATAACCAACAGAATGATAGCTGCAGTAAGATGGCCAGTGTGGACATGCTGTTTAATGAGCGGTGAATGGCCGAATGGAGTTTGCACAGTATATAACTTCAGGAAATAATCCTTGGCCACACCAGGTTTTATAACAGCAAACTTCCACCTTTATCCTGCTAGTCCTCAGCTCTACTACCTGAGCATCTAAAATAATAGAAAAAAAAAACGAATTATAATGGAGAAATAGTCTGTGCTTATCCGAGACCGCGCTACATTCATTTATCACTTCATAATTGATTCATTCTGTCCCTAGAACGTCAAACAGTTTTGTCGCTAACGGGTCTACTAAAAACAAATGAAATGTTTCGACAGTCCTAATAAAAGGTAAAGGATGTCTCGTGACCTTTCAGGTGTAGGGGATTGAGACCACCACTTTATTGATGAATTCTAAATCTGTGCGGATTGTATCCTCTAAAGACAGTGGATGCTGCACAGCGGATGGTTTTGACAAAGGAATGTTGCTGGTTCCAAACCAGCAGTGGTCAAGGATGATTCCCTTGATTGAAAGAATGTGCAGACTCTATTTGGCCTTTTCCCTGAACATTAAACTTTCTCTTCGCACTCGTTATCTTACTGGAAGAACTGTCTCTCTCAACTTACCTACTTGAAAGCAACGAAAGTTTGCCAGACTTGGGGAATAGGGGGCGGGGAGGGGGCGGGGCTGTGCGGTGAGTGGGTGATGTAAAATGTCATCTGTATTAGGAATAAATGATCTAGCGTGTGTTAGCGTGGCTGTGAGTTTTCTGGCTTTGAGGAGCTGGACATCTCCACAAAGACATAAGTGAACTGACTGGGTTGTCTGCCCTTCAAACACTGTTTGTACCGATCACTCGTCGTACGATAACTTCTTTTCATTAGCAAGCGATGGTCATCGGTCGTTAGGACGGATGGGTTTGTGACGCTGAAAGACTGAAAAGTTGGAGCCAGCGTCTGTCACTCTCTCCTCCACCTCCGTCTCTCTCTCTCTCTCTCTCTGCGTAGGAGTGGGTGTGTGGAAGTGTGTTTTAGTGCCGGGCGTGTATGCGTGCGTCCATATGTGTGTGTGTGTGTGCACATGCGTGGTGTGTGTGTGTGTGTTTTGTGTGTGTGTGTGAAAGAAAGAGCTACGAAAGGAGTAAATTAGAGTATAAACTGTAGTTGCATTAAATGCTCTGTTTCTATTATGGAGAAACAAGGACATAACATAAGGTTTCCACCTATTGTAAATACATTCCTAAGTTCAGAAGCATGCCTTTATTTGTCTATCTTATGCACGTGCCGATAGAAATTGTAGACACAGTACTCAAGTGAAAAGAAAGACAACAACGATGTTCATACACTGCGTTTTGCTTGTGATTATATTTGCTGAGAGAGAGAGAGAGAGAACTGGAATGCGCAAAAAGAAGACAAAATAGCTTTAAATCTTTTAGAAACTACGCCATAAGACCAACCATTCAAATTCTGTCATGCACAGATACGCTGTTACACTCACTTGATGATTAAGAGCATTTGTTTTCAAAGATGCAAACCAGGTGGAGAGGTAGAAAGGTGGATTGTTAATTAACTTGTACGCAGGTGTTAGAAGCACATTCACGTGCAAGTAAGTACGCGGTTTTCTCATTTCCCAGTCGAATTTTGATATAAATAAATTATCTCTGTTAGCAGTGCTGAATATTTGTGCAAATAAAAGTGAAAATGTTGTGTCTAGCTAACTGTTGTACGTATAAATCGTCTGGCTCGGACTTCTCGTAAAATAAAAAAGCGTCTGAAGTAACGGTATGGTTGCTTGTCAGCATGGGTGTGAGATTTTCTGGAGATAATAAGTGCTGCTTGGTAGGTTGATACATTCTGCTGCTATCATCAATACTTTCCGATTTATGATTTTGCTATTATTCCTTAATAAAAGCAGTCCAACAGGTTTGGAAATCGCAATGTGGGCCAATATTTCGGGTTTCTACAACTCTACACTCAACAACATGGAAGTAACGCAAAAAAAAAATATATATATATATAACGGTTCGTGTCTGGTGGCCCAAGATTTTGACGTAGACAGCGAGAACCCTGTGGACAGCACCAAAAGTAAACAGGTAAGATCTGAGGTTGATAGTACTATGACGACATCTTACAGTTATGTAATCGTCAGGTCAGATGGACACAGGGGTTATGTAGCACAGAAGCCCCGTTAACACCTTCTAGCCAAAGACCTTTGGGATTCTTATGCTGTAGTAGAGGGCAGTAGTGAATATGGCGGCTAATTTTGCAGCTTTTTGATGAGTGCAAATGTTTGTAAGGCCTCCTAGCTTTTGGACAGATGAGGTATTAGACATTAACCTTATAGGTGTCAGGTGTCGCCTCACGTAACTCAGACGCAGGGGTAGGTAAGGGGGAGTTACATCAAAAGGAACCTTGTAATGATGAGTTTGAAGGTGACGTACCAGGAGGGTTATGACACATTTGAGAGCAAAGGACGGGATTGCCATGTCTTCTGGATGTTAGAAATTACGGAGGCAGAGGCCGAGAACTATCTCTGTCCTGGTTGGTTGACGGATACATCTTGATGACCACGTAGGTGTGAATGCAACATTGTATTTATTAAAGGTTTGAGACAAAACGATGTGTGTTGGAGACTGTAAGACATCTTCTGCCAAGTAGGCTGAGAGTCATCTGCTACTAGGTGTCCGGTAAGAACGTCAGTTGAAGAATGTTCCACGGCTATGGAGAATCTGCTGAGCCATCTTGCTGAAGGCTGTATGTGGTTAAGCCTTGTCTCTGTTAAGCCTTGTCTCTGTCCGATAAATGAAAGAAACATGTGGCTACTGTTTGGGGTAAAACGTAAGGGGACAAGAAAGTAACTTAAAAAAAAGCAAAAATTAACAAAGTGGACGTTTTGAAGAATTACCCCTGCACGATAACTCAAATAACAAAATTAGATAGTGTGGTCATAGTGTGTGTTTAGATGAAGAAAGTAAGCGTGTGTTGGCATTGTTTTAAATAAGGAAGGTGACGGAAGGAATTGTATTTTGTTAGTTGAACCAGAAAGAAAGACGGAAGTCATGCTCTTATGAACCTAGATATTTTATTCTTAAAATAGTCGCTGCATGTAGCCCTAAATAACAATCTCCTTATCTTTCACTGTATCACGGAGTCTGTGCTTCTTTGTTTTGTGGAGAGATTGTATCTGGATGGGGGCTCGGGCCATAGTGTGTAGTGAGGATTATAAATTTAAAATAAGTGACAGTAACGTTTGGATCTACATTTGCATGTCGTCCTCTTAAGGGTCGTGTGGAGCAGGCACGCGAAGCGACACGTTAAAAGAAAATGTCAGCTCCCGTGCATGAGCTGGTGAAACTGATTGTAAGACCTGTACGTTCCAAACGAATAGCAGAATCGTATTGAGGATTTTATTCCTGACGCAGGCGGAGTTTTGGCTGACAGTAA
This sequence comes from Lanistes nyassanus, assembly GCA_004794575.1. Classification (NCBI taxonomy): domain Eukaryota; kingdom Metazoa; phylum Mollusca; class Gastropoda; order Architaenioglossa; family Ampullariidae; genus Lanistes; species Lanistes nyassanus. Next base: position 56,354 of record SMGT01001544.1, on the reverse strand, counting down.
CCACCAGCTTCCTGATTGTTGTTATCACTATGGTCGGTATCCCTGGCAACGTCCTCAACGCCTTGGTCTTCTACAGACTGGGACTCGGAGAGAGAATCAACCTCTGTCTCTTCACACTGGCTGTTGTCAATCTCCTCTACCTCCTAGCGTTGCTGTTGAACAACACAGAAGCCATTTACAGACACACCATTGGACCGCTGTGGGTCGTACAACCATACGCCGTTGGTGAGTACCATTTCCTAAACACACCCGCACATGCACACACACGCACACACGCGAACGCGGGCACGCAAACACACACACACACACAGAGAGAGAGAGAGAGAGAGAGAGAGAGAGAGAGAGAGAGAGAGAGAGAGAGAGAGAGAGGATTTGACAAAACCCCAAAGATTGAAGGTAGCCGAGTATAGAAAAGAGGGTAAAGTGGCCTTTTCCGAAGTGACAAGCTGGCTGTTGTAGACGATCGGGCACATACCAACAGTGGGAAGAGCACGGCTGGGAATGTCACTGAGAAGGGCAATCCCTGTAGTAATATCAGCAGCAGTTATCAAGATCAGAGACTGAAGCATAACTACGTAAGTACAGACGATGAAAACAGCGGGTTGTTGGTGTAAACTGCGTGGACCCTAATGGACCCTGTATGGACCCTAATCAACGTGATGTCGTACTGCCAAAGCCCCCAGCATTCCGGCCATCGCAGGACAGAAGTATCGTGGTGCTCCTTCCTCTGCCCTTACATTCCTGCACACTGCCAATCACGTGTCTACGAGTAAGGTATATGACGGTTACTAGCAGTTTGGGTGTTGTGGTGCCGGACCCAAGGGATCGACTTCCTCAGGCCGAGGGTGGTGGACCTGGCACAACGTCTACCCTCTGGCAGCTAGGCTTCTCACTTCACAGGTACTCGCCCCTTGTTTCTGATATCATCCGAGGAACTGCACTGTCCCAGGCTCGATCCCTCTGCCGGGTTCCAGACTGGGACTTGTTTTTTGCCCTTGATGCGCTTCGGGTGGACCCGTTGTAACCTCTCCAGCAGTCACCCTTTACCGATCTGAAGCCGAAGCGTGTTTTCTTGACAATGCTGGCCTCTGGCAAGTGGGCTAGTGAAGTCCACGCTTTGTCCGGGATGGTAGCGATCTATGGTGGGGCAGGGAAGGCTCTATCTCCCTGTCTTTTTTACCCACGTTTTCGGCCAAAATTCAACATCTTGGGGACCCGTCCCTATGCGTCGTGATTCAGCCTTTCGGCTAGTTCTTGCTCTTTTGGACCCAGACGGTCTTAACTGCTGTAACAATATGCGTGTCAGGGAGTAGGTAGCAGGTAGGTTAGTTAGGGGCATACAGTACAGCTTAGAAGAGAACATTCCATCCAAGACAGATCTGCACCTGAACTTAACACTTAGCAGGCCAGACATAACTGAGAGGTCAGACACACCATTTTAAGTCGCACAGCACTCAATAACCATATACAAAAGAGTCGTAACTCCAAACCATGCATCGTCCACTAGGGTCACCAAGCATGCAGTTGCCCACCACAACCACACGTGTAGATTGGAAAAGGTCAGCAGTAGACATTTAACACTGATGTATAAACTCTAGTGGGGAAAGGGGAGAGAAGAAAGAGAGACTGGAGATGAACTAGAGAGAGTTAGACTTGGATACTTGGAGAGATATTTGGACAGAGAGATACAGACGGATGAAGTTGATCGTCTGAGGGACATGGAGAGTTACTAAGGTTGTAAACGGGCCCGCTTGCTGACTAAAACTTTTATGGCCAGAGATCACGGGTCCATTGACTGTGAGAGAAAGCAGTGGTACATGTCTCTTTCTGATGCAGGCATAACGCAACATTGCCCAGTCTACTTGAGTATCGTCATCACACTGAACCTATTCGCGGCTTCCCTTCTCTTCCCACGTTGTCGTGACTCACAATGTAAGAGCATGGGCTGCTTTTCTCGTGGCGTCCCAGTCCGCCGCACTGCAGCACATGCTGTCACCCACCACCCGGTCACTCTACCTTACTCTCACCAAGCGACCAAGGGTGTGTGGGGCAAGTTCGACTCTCACAAACACAAGCACAAGACACGAGACGATGTAGTTTCCTAAAAAGGACCGGGCCTTATTTATTAAACTACACGCTCGCACTCCCTCTCTGATGCTCACGCACTTATCCACTCTTACGTACACAGCACGTGTACACAAACTATCTTACTAACATCACGACTCTCCTCGCTCTCATCTGTCCCAAATATCACAATACTAATCGATCGCGGTTCCTCTCCTCACATTTTACACAAAAGGTCAATTCTTCACAAATGATCAATCTCCCGAGTCAATCAATCTTTCCAGTCACTTACTGTTCTTAACGTATCTCCTTTAACTTAAGTGTTTTCACACAGACAAAAAAACCCTAGAATATTTATCCACAGAGGACTTCAAATGTTGCCATACAGACTTAATATCAAAAGTAATTATCGACAAAGGACTTCAGAGTGTTGTCACACAGACATACTATCAACAGTAATTATCCACAGAGGATTTCAAAGTGTGAGTAAATCAGACAGTGTCTTTACTATTTAGTATTTCCTCTCAGTGCTCTGACCTGCCTTATGTCCTTTACTGAACAATAGTCACCCTTTATTATGAAGAGGTTGTCACATCGACATACTCCGTAATCTCTAGTATCTCTAATTTTATGGGCACAAAGCTTCTCAGGTCCAACATCCAAAAAGTCAACAATTATAGACAGATCGATGGCTATTTATAATGTCTATACACAAAGATCATATATCGTTGCGCAACTCTGCTGGAACGCAGAGACAATCACACTAGATATCTCTCACTTTAGGGAATCTGTCTCCCCCAGACTCTATCGGGAACACATGGCAGGTGCACTGACGTCACTGCCATGTTACAGTTCGCAGCTACCTGAACATGTTGAATCACTCGGGGTTCAGACACTTAACTAGCCTCGAAAACAGGAAAAAGCCCTAGACGCACACATTACTATAGTATTTAGAACTCATGCAAAATAAACATGGTTATAAAATAGCAAAACTCCCATGGAAAGGTTTGGCCTACCTCCTGTTTTGGCAGAAGGGTTTACACACACAAAAACCAGGCTGATCCTCCTTTGGCCTCCCAGTACAGAAGTAGGGTTTTGCTGCAGAGTCTTGGCACTCATAGTATTACTGGGTCCTTCTCTCGCTACGTCGCTGTCCTTCATGCCTGTCTTGTCCCAAACACCCGGGTTGACCAACACTTTGCGTTCTAAATTTAGTGCTTCATCATTGCTCAGGGTAGTCGAAGTCAAACTAGGGTACTCACTAACGCTTCTGTATTTACATGGCACGTTTCCGTGACACCTACTTCGAGTAGCCTACTGGCGGTCGCAAGAAAATCCAAAATTTTTTTTTTACCGATCTGTGTTTCTTTAAGAATACATGCAATGATCCAGCAGAAGCTCAGCCACAACCCCGCCGGTCCCTCAGGACTGAACAGAGAGAGGCTCATACCAGTTGGCTGTCCGCGTCAGGCGAATCCGCGGAGCGGGGGCCTTACCAGGGATGTGGGTCCTAATTTTTTTTTTTACGAAGGCTACTCGCTCCTTGTTTCTGATAGAGGTTTTGCTAAGCTGGAACTTAGCACTTTGGGTGAAGGCAAGAAACACATTTAGCTAAGACATTTGGATTTACAGCCCCAGAGTGATGACCAAGTTACACAACAGCACTATATATATATAGTGGCTCTGCACGTACGGCACGGTGACAACTCAATGACTACGCGGGGAAGATTGGGCATGTGGCGTACGAGAAAAACCTACACTGTCAGACTGTAATCGGTCTTAATATTGTGGGGTCTCGTCTGAAGTATGTCAAATGTTTACGGAGACTATGGCTGAGATGACCTATATGCGTAAAGTTAGTGATTGTTGTGACATCAAAAGATTGAAGTAGAAGAAACGTAGGTGATTTCACATGACCAAAACCTGGTGGCTCAGGTAAAACATAATTTCTTTCAGATCGACGTCGGCTCGAATCAGCAGTGACTGCGCGTGCTATTTTATTTCACCAAAAATCGCGGGACTAACACATCACAACAGGACAAGAGATTGCAAACCCTTGGTCACTGTCCGTCAACTGCGCTTTAAAAATAAAAAGAGAAAAGGGAGAGGCATAAGTTGATTCAGGCCCGGATGTTGGGGGAGGTACTTTGGGCGGTGAAGTACTCGCACTTCAACCATCAGCGTGCTACCAAAATAATTTTTTTTTCAAAATTATGATTTTATTTCTTTAAGAAAGGCTCTCAGAATAGGCTCAAAATTGAAAAGAAACCCTCAATTTTAGCTTTCGGAGGTGGGAGGGGCTTGCCGCCGTCTCACCATGGCCTAGGAAGCTTTTGGACGCAACCAAAAGTATTTCAAGCGCCCCCCTCCCCTCACAAACCGATTGATCCGGGCATGTGACCTGTGAAGCATCTGTATACGTTCTTCTCTCAGTACTTATTTTTTCCTGCTGTACAAAACAGGTGTAAATGGAGCTAGTTGGGCGTCGCAGTTCCTGTCGGCTGTGATCGCCAGCGAGCGGTGTTTCTGTGTCGTCAGTCCCTTCCACGCCAAGAGGCTGCTCAAGACCTCCACCATGGCCGCCATCATTGTCGTCTGCTGCGTCGTGCTTGTGGGCGGGATGGCCGCCATTGCGGGACCCAAACATAGATGGACCTGTGTTTTTCATCCCGATACAGAGGTCACTGAAGACATGGAATATGTAACAGAGTAAGTTTGTTTGATAAAGTACGTGGTTACACACAAAGAAATAGTTATTAATCACAATCGGGAAATTTCGTAGCTCGTTTGTGCAGCCAGTCCCCAACATACAATCTACTGTTAATTTCACCCATACGAATACTCACGGAAGAAATTATATATGTATATGTAAAAGAGTAAGAATAGTTTTGTCAAGCTGTGGCGGCTACAGTTTGCAAACTCGAATCAAAAGCTTTATTTGATGTTATCTTTTCTTGAAGCACTGGCTGTTTAGAAGCAAACTCAATTCTAGAAAAGAAGAAACAGTGAAAGGCGGGAAGTGTGGGGGCGGATAAAGGGAGAAATAAAGGTATGGGAAGAGAGACAAAGAGAGGAGTCAGTGCAGCTATATAGTTAACTGCTTTTTTTAAAATTTAGACTAGCATGGAGGTTGTTTGTGAGCTTGACATTTACAGTCGTAAAAACAGAGACTATATGAAAACTGCTTATCGTTGTTTGACGTGGGTGACACAATTTGACCAAACAGGTACTACCTCCAGAACAAAAGGATACTTGACATCTTCGACATCTACGTGTACTCCACTGGATTATCGGTAATCTTTCTGGTTGTCATTATCGTCACTACAGTCATCACCGCCATCAAACTGCGCGCCGCTGTCGCTTGGCGTCTGACAGCTGTCCAGAAGACGACGACAGCAGTGACACCGACACAAAGCGATACAGACGGGAAGTTGTCCAACAAAGAAGTGAGCGTGACCCTGATGTTGATGACGTCATCAGTCTTGTTCACCGTCTGCATAACGGCTACTTTGATCATACAGATCTGCAGAATTACCGTTCCTGATTTTAATTATGATGGACAGTATGTAATGTTAATTCCTGGTGTATTTAAAATTTCGTTTTTATTTTGGACCCTTAACTCGTCTTTGAATTTTTTTGTGTATTATAAAATGGGATCAAACTTCAGAGAACAAGTTAGGGAAATAATATGTTAAAAAAACAGTGCCCCAGTGCAGTTTTGCTTATACGGCGTAGATGCAGGTACGCGCTAGTCTTCCTCGAACGATGCCTTTTGGCGTCATTCATATAACCACTGTGTTGTCTGCCCTTTGAACACTGAAGTTGCCAATAAACGTCTTTACTGAGTTCTGAATTGATTGTAATGTAGCGTGTAGATGACAAGGCGCCTCTTTGAAATATTTGACTGACAGTGTGCGTTAAGCTTGGTTTTCAAGGACTTACTACTGCAGTATGTAACAATATGCGTGCCAGGCAGTAGGTAGCAGGTAGGTTAGTGAGGGGCACAGAGTACAGCTTAGAAGAGAACATTCCATCCAAGACGGATCTGAGCCTGAACTTAACACTTAGCAGGCCAGACATAACTGAGAGGTCAGACACACCATTTTAAGTCGCGCAGCACTCAATAACGATAAACAAAAGAGCCGTAACTCCAAACCATGCATCGTCCACTAGGGTCACCATGCATGCAGTTGCCCAACACAGCCACACGTGCAGGTTGGAAAAGGTCAGCAGTAGACATTTAACACTGATATATAAACTCTAGTGGGGAAAGGAGAGGAGGAACAAGAGAACTACTTTACTTGGATACTTGGAGAGATATTTGGACAGAGAGATACAGACGGATGAAGTTGATCGTCTACTGGACATCGAGAGTTACTAGGTTGTAAACCGGCCCGCCACTTAGATTCTACTGATCGCTGAATAAAACTTATATTCCTAGAGATCACGGGTCCATTGACTACGAAAGAAAGCAGCGGTGTATATATCTTCGTGGTGCCTCTACATAATGCTATAAGTATGATAAATGCGCATCCTTGTAAGGAAAGAGACATATTGTTGTCATCACTTCTAAAACAGTTTGCCTGTTTAAATTTAATACCTGATAATTACAGCGTTCTAAGTTGAAAGTATCAATCTTCCAGCCTTTCTTAGGAAGTTGATATGATCTGATCTATGTAATCGTCAAATATTTCACATGTAGACCCACAGAGATTTATATACGATATGTCAATTACCTTAGTAATTATACTGTGCTTCCGCTCACAAAAGAAACACCAAGGGAGAAATGAACTCGTGAACCTGATGGAAGACCGTCGTTTTGTGAAACTCGAGTTTTGTCGCTCAGGACAGACAATGCTGTTTGTACCGGTCACTCGTCGTACAGTAACTTTTTTTTTCATTATCACGTGATGGTCATCGGTCGTTATTAATGATGAGTTATAACCTGTGACTATGAAAGGCTCAGAGCTGAGAACACGCTTTTAATAGCCTCTGTCCCTCCCTCTTTCCTTCCTTCTCTGCCTGTCTGTCTGTCTGTCCCTGTAGGAGTGCGTGTGTGCAAGTGTGTGTTAGTGCCGGGTGTGTATGCTGGCGTCTCTCTCTCCATAGATATATGTCTGTGCACGCACGTGGTGTGTGTGTGTGTGTGTGTGTGTGTGTGTGCGTGTGTGCGTGTTTGCGTGTTTGAAACAAAGAGGTACAAGAGGACTAAGCGAGAGTATAAAGTGTAGGTGCGTTAAATGCTCTGTTTCTATTATGATGTAACAAGGACATAACATAAGGTTTCCACCTATTGTAAATACATTCCTAAGTTCAGAAGCATGCCTTTATTTGTCTAGCTTATGCACGTGCTGATAGAAATTGTAGACACAGTACTCAAGTGAAAAGAAAGACAACAACGATGTTCATACACTGCGTTTTGCTTCTGATTCTATTTGCTGACAGAGAGAGAGAAAGAGAGAGACAAGAGAGAGACAGATAGAGACAAGAGAGAGACAGAGAGAGAAAAAGAGAGAGAGAGACAAAGAAAGAGATAAAGAGAGAGAAAGAGTATCAGTCTGAACCAGACACAGGTTTGCTTTTTGCTTTAAAGGTGGGCTCGGTATTAACTTTTAGGTAGGTTTGTTGGAAGCCAATTCACGCGTAAGCGGTTTTCTTATGTTCCCATTAATTTGTGACGTAAGCGAATTATCTCTGTTAGCACCACTGCATATCTGACCAAATCAAAAGGGAAAATGTTGTGTCTAGCTAATTGTTGTACATATAAAGCGCCTGGCTGGGACTTCTCCTAAGACAGAATTCGAACTAACTGATTGGTTGCTAACCAGCATAGGCGTGAGACTTTCATGAGGAAATACGTGCTGCTTGGTAGGTTGATATATTGTCTGCTGTCATCAACACATTCCGTTGATTACATAAAGCACTCCGACAGGTTTGTTCATCTCAATGCGGTCCAATATTTCGGGTTTCGACAATTCTACACTCAGCAACATGGATGTCACTCAAAGCGAGTATAACGGGTCGTGTCTGGTGGCCCAACATTTTGACGTAGACAGCGTGAACAACACCAAAAGTAAACAGGTAAGATCTGAGGTTGATAGCACTATGACGACATCTTATGGTTTACAGATTATAAACAAATGTGATGAGCCTAGTGTCACGTTTGGGGTCTGGTAGAAAAAAGACATGTATGGAGATTGGAAGACATCGTCTGCTAAATATGCTGAGAGTCGTCTGCTACTGCTCGTCTGGTGAGATCGTCTGCTGATCAGTTGTCGGCTGAAGAGTGTTCCACGGCTACGGAGAATCTGCTGAGCCATCTTGCTGAAGGCTGTTTGTGGTTAAGCCTGGTCGCTGTTGTTAGCAGAGCCGAGTATCAGCTTCTACTGGGCTTGTGTGAAGTCCGGTCAACGAAAAGAAACGCGTGACTACTGTTTGGGGTAAAACGTAAGGGGACAACAAAGGAACTTAACCAAGCAAAAATTAACAGAGTCGAGGTTTTTAGGAATTACCCCTTCAGGATAACACAAACAAATAACAGTTAAAACTAGGTACTTAACCGAACTGTCTATGTTTTTTCAGTCAACTACCTAGTTTTACTTGTTATCTGTCATCCGTAAGAAGGGGTAATGCCCAAAACGTTGACTTTGTTAAGTTTTGCCTGGTTAAGTCCGGTATTGGCTGTACGTGTCGAGCTGGAAGGTTGGTGTATTGCAAGAGTCCCTTGTGGGTGTTGGATTCTCGCGGACTGGTGTGCGATTCTGGCACGTATTGACCTTTTGTGGAGAAGTCCTCTACCCTGACGTGAAGCAAGATTTGCGGGACGTGGAGGAGGAAGTAAAGGAATAGAAGGAGTACAACTGTTTGAAGCAGAGGCAGAGATCCAGCCTTGAGTGGTAGTAATAACTGAATTTGTGCACAGCGAGTTCAAAGGTCGGTGGTTGACAGTGTCCACAGTGAGGTGTCTGTGTGATGTCAGACGAACGCTTACAACTGTCGATAACCAGCTTGCTGTTGCCAAGGAGCAGCCAGGAGAGAGGTGCCCCCCCCCCCATTTTGTACAGACTGTTGTGGAAACTGTGCAAATAACCAGGTGACGGATGTCGTGTGTCCTGAACGTGGTCATAGTGTGTGTTCAGATGAAGAAGTTAAGTGTGTGTCGGGATTGTCTGTAGTAGGGCGGGTGATGGAAGCAGTTGTATGTCGTTAGATGAACCAGAAGGAAAGCTGGGAGTAATGCTCTTATGAGCCTAGATATTTAATTCTGTAAATATACACTATATGTAGACCTAAATAACATTCTCAAATGATAACTCGAACAAGAAGTACTGGCAGCGCTAAACATAACCGTATGCAGATGCATGCGACCGAGGGAGCTTACCGTACCCAAACACGTAGCAAAGAGGTGGCCGAAAGAAAGGAACTTGGCAGATCCTCTAAAAAGATCTACCATCCCTTTCTTTTTAACGACACTAGTCTTCACACAGCTAGCCCTCGGTACACAACGTGTGCCTACAGAGAATCCCTATTAAATATAGTCACGCCGCTCACTAAGCGAGTGCTGACCACTAGGATTCAAAGACAAACACAACATAGGACAATTACATGAAATCCTCAAGGTGCAAATTATAATTAATAAAGAACAAATCAGGACTGAGCGCTTTAAATTACCAAATGATAACTCGTCGTTAAAAAGAAAGAGATGGCAGATCTTTTTAAAGGATCTGCTAAGTTCCTTTCTTTCGGCCACCTCTTTGCTACTTGTTTGGGTACGGTAAGCTCCCTTGGTCGCATGCGTCTGCATACGGTTATGTTCAGCGGTGCCAGTACCTTTGTTGGAGTTATATTTTGATAATTCAAAGCGCTCGGTCCTCATTCGTTCTTTATTCAATAACATTCTCTTTATCTTTCCCTTTATTATGGAGGCTGTAATTCTTGGTTTTGTGAAAAGATTGAAGGTGGAATGGGGCTCAGGGCATAGTGTTTAGGGAAAGGATTATAAAATAAAAAAAGTGATGATCTCTCCATCCATGTTGTCCTCCTTACGCGAGTCCTGTGGAGAGAGGACGTAAACCGCTACGTTAGGAGAAAAAGTCAGCTCCATTGGGACGACATTTGATCTGTTGATCCCATGCATGGACTTGTAAAACTGAATGTAAGACTTGTACGTTCCAAACGAATAGTTGAATAGTATTGAGGATTTTATTGGTGACGCAGGCGGAGTTTTGGCTGACAGTAATCACCAGCTTCCTGACTGTTGTTATCACTTTGGTCGGTATCCCTGGCAACGTCCTGAACGCCGTGGTCTTCTACAGACTGGGACTCGGAGAGAGAATCAACCTCTGTCTCTTCACACTGGCTGTTGTCAGTCTTGTCCACCTGCTAGCGTTGCTTCTGAACAACGCAGAAACCTTTTACAGACACGCCATTGGACCGCTGTGGGCCGTACAACAGTACACCTCCGGTGAGTAGGATTTCCTACAGACCCCCACCCACACCCACTGGCTATGTGATCTGTGAAGCATCTGTACGTGTCTTTGAATAATTTTTTTTCCTGCTGTAAAAAAAAACCCAGGTGCATTTGGAGCTGGTTGGGCGTCGCAGTTCCTGTCGGCTGTGATCGCCAGCGAGCGGTGTTTCTGTGTCGTCAGTCCCTTCCACGCCAAGAGGCTGCTCAAGACGTCCACCATGGCCGCCATCATTGTCGTCTGCTGCGTCGTGCTTGTGGGCGGGATGGCCGCCATTGCGGGACCCAAACATAGATGGACCTGTGTTTTTCATCCCGATACAGAGGTCACTGAAGACATGGAATATGTAACAGAGTAAGTTTGTTTGATAAAGTACGTGGTTACACACAGAGAAATAGTTATTAATCACAATCGGGGCATTTCGTAGCTCGTTTGTGCAGCCAGTCCTCAACATACAATCTACTGTTAATTTCACCCATACGAATACTCACGGAAGAAATTATATATGTATATATAAAAGAGTAAGAATAGTTTTGTCAAGCAGTGGCGGCTACAGTTTGCAAACTCGAATCAAAAGCTTTATTTGATGTTATCTTTTCTTGAAGCACTGGCTGTTTAGAAGCAAACTCAATTCTAGAAAAGAAGAAACAGTGAAAGGCGGGAAGTGTGGGGGCGGATAAAGGGAAAAATAAAGGTATGGGAAGAGAGACAAAGAGAGGAGTCAGTGCAGCTATATAGTTAACTGTCTTTTTTTTAAAAAAAAATAGACTAGCATGGAGGTTGTTTGTGAGGTTGACATTTACAGTCGTAAAAACAGAGACTATATGAAAACTGCTTATCGTTGTTTGACGTGGGTGACACAATTTGACCAAACAGGT
>SMGT01001544.1:1283-44803 GCA_004794575.1 Lanistes nyassanus | reverse complement strand
CGACACAAAGCGATACAGACGGGAAGTTGTCCAACAAAGAAGTGAGCGTGACCCTGATGTTGATGACGTCATCAGTCTTGTTCACCGTCTGCATAACGGCTACTTTGATCATACAGATCTGCAGAATTACCGTTGCTGATTTTAATTATGATGGACAGTATGTAATGTTAATTTCTGCTGTATGGAGAATACCGTTTTTATTTTGGACCCTTAACTCGTCTTTGAATTTTTTTGTGTATTATAAAATGGGATCAAACTTCAGAGAACAAGTTTGGGCTACTGTAGGTTTTAGAAAACAGTGCATCCATTGCAGTTTTGCTTATACGGCGTAGATGCAGGTACGGGCTAATCTGCCGCAAAGTATGCGTCGTCCAGATAACCATTCCAAGCCTCATGCAATCACCTGTCTTGTGCATTTACCCACAGTCTCTCAAGGACCTATTCAGTCCATCCATTAGTCACTCATACAGTCCACCAGCCCCTGCAAGCCCTATCAGCCGGATGCCAGTTGTTTATATATGTCTTAAATAAAGATACATCAGGGGATATTGGAATCCAGCTGTTGTCTTTTGGTTAGTTGATAATCGACAGACATCTAATACGCAATGGGTGTTGGCATTCAGACATATACAATACAATAATGTAATAGTCGACATTCAGACATACAATACAATAATGTAATAGTCGACATTCAAACATATACAATACAATAATGTAATAGTCGACATTCAGACATATACAATACAATAATGTAATAGTCGACATTCAAACATATACAATACAATAATGTAATAGTCGACATTCAGACATATACAATACAATAATGTAATAGTCGACATTCAAACCGAACCAACACAAACAAAGAAAGAAGGAAAGAAGAAAGGAAAACAAAGGAAAGAAAGAAGGAAGGAAAGAAAGATAGAAGGAAAGAAAGAAAGAACTGATTGAAAGCAGAGAGGAAAAATCTGGACATTGTACACACAGATCCACACACGTGCACACATGACACACGTAGGATGAACACACGTATAGGTGCATGCAATCACAGGAGAGAGAGAGAGAGAGCAAGAAAGAGAGAGATAGATATAAAGAGAGAATATATTAATCGGCCTATTTCTGAAAAGAAAGATGAATGAATGAATGAATGAATGAATGAATGAATGAATGAATGAATGAATGAATGAATGAATGAATGAATGAATGAATGAATGAATGAATGAATGAATGAATGAAAGGAGCGACTGAGTGAGTAAGCGAGCGAGATTTTTGCAATGAAGACTTGATCTAAGATATGTGTATCCGACACTGCTCTACATTCGTTTGTCACGTTATATTTATTGATTCATTTTTTCCCTGGAACGTGAAACGGTTCTGTCGGTCGCGGTTCTACTAGAACAGAATTAAATGTTTCTGTAGTCCTAGTAAAGGGTAAAGGATGTCGGTGACTTGTCCAGGTCGCAAGGGAGTGAAGTGTTTGAGACCGCCATTTTCGCATCTAACCCTGTGTTCGTTGTTTCTTCTAAAGCCATTGGATGCTGCCAGTGGGTGGTTCTCACAAACGGAGTAGACCAGTGATGCCCAGCCCACGGCCCACGGCCCACGGCCCACGGCCCGCAACTTTTGCCTATCCGGCCCGACACATATGTTCCATTTCGTTATCACAAACATGTCGAAACAAGGTGGAAAAGCCAAAGCATCCTGACCTACGATCCTTCACATTCCAAAGTATGGAAACACAAATTTAGAAACGACCCCCTGCAGATCAAGATCTGCTTCAACATGTTAGCGAGAGGGACCAAGAAAGGCATTCGTGTGCTACAACGTCAGAGGATGTTCTGGTCCGCAAAGATAATGCCATGGGCAAAGAAAAGGTTGGGCATCACTAGTGTAGATGAAACACGTGTTTCACTCCCCCTTCTCTGTATCTCTCTTTTAAATTCAAAACAGGGTTTAGCTTAAATAATTCCTCCTGTAATCACTGGTGTCACTCGCTATTTTTGTTTCCTTTAAAAGTAGTTTTATGAAATCAAAACAAGAACCATTGAAATAGTTTTGATATCATAAACTAAACCCCGTGCGGAAATTCTGCAGTAAACATGAAACATCTCTATCAGAAGCGGTTTGGTCTCGGCAATATAGCCTGAACGGAAAAGTAAAAACAAACTTGAAACAGAAGGGATCTAGAGAAAAAGATGCTGTCTCAATCGGATACCTTCTAAAATGGTTTGGTGTGTAACGAAATTGAAACCTGACGTATAAAAATAGCATTGTTCACGCAGTTTAAACTAAAGGACCATGAAGGCCCAGGCAGGAGTTAGCAGGCAGAAGACGGGAGGGGCACAAAGGAGGATGGGCCACAGGGCTATCTTCTAGATGCGCCTCCGCTGCAGCTGTACAAAGGAGCTATACTCTGGAAGAAGCCACTGCCTTTAGCGGCCAGGCAAAAGTTAGAAAATAGAGAAGAGCAGGCTTCAGTCTGTGTCATTAATAAGGTAGACAGTAGTGAGAGAGAAGAGGTCCTATAATAGCCACTAGACTATGGAACAGGTTGCATGAGAAGCCGGCCACCACCTGCAACGGTTTATGTTCAACAAATAAAGTTTGGGACGCGCACTCATCTAGTTTGGCGTCTGTTCGATTGAATGAGAACTGGTAGAATTGTTACAGGTGTAATGAACACGCAGTTGAACAGGCTGCATGTCGTCCCGATATGAATCTGAATCTTTCACTTGAGCGTCCCGTGTCAGGTCGCTGAACGGCTTTTAGTCGCATTATAAAGAGAATGATTCATATTATTATCTGATCCACATCTGCACAAGATCCGACAGATTCAGACAATGATTCATATTATTATCTGATCCACATCTGCACAAGATCCGACAGATTCAGACAATGATTCATATTATTATCTGATCCACATCTGCACAAGATCCGACAGATTCAGAGAAGCTGGAATGGAAACGCTACGCCTCTGTCGACCCAATCATGCTCGCTTGCTCGATCGCTCACTCTCTCACACACAGATGAACACTGTAATGTATGGATATGAACAAGCGCATGCACACACCCATTACAGTCACCCAGATAAACCGAATGGTGCGCAAATAGTGTAAAAGACTCATGCAAGCACGAACATGCGAACAGATGAGTTTCTGGTGTTTACTCTTGAAAGCAGTAGGCTGGCTGTAGCTGGGAATACAAATGCACCTTTCACTTTGATCTTGGGGCGTGGCGGGGCGGACGAAGTGAGGAAAGGAAACGGGGGGAAAAGGGAGACAACAGTGAAAAAAGTAGATTTAGAGCCGCTTGTAATTCTGTTAAAAAAACCTGCTATACTGTCAAGTTATAGAGATTTGGAGAATAAATTTACATTAAAATAGCAATATCGTCGTGTGTGCATACGTACCTGCGTGAGTGCGTTCATGCGTGCGTATGTGACGGCACGTGATTCAGCAAAACTGTTTCAGGTTTTTTTCACAAAGATAAATATCGCGGGCCGGAAATCAATTTTAGTCGCATAACTTAAAAACAAAAAGTGATTTTGTATTTGTCCAGCTTAAAGACGAGCAGAAGTAACATTGCAGACACAACTATCGTTTAGGGGAGGGGACATTTTAACACATACAGCTTAGAACTTTCCCCTCTGTGCGCACACGCAGCCACAGTCACATTCACACTGACCTGCACTTCATTCGAAAGATGCGAATACAGGCAAACTCGAGTTTTTTTGAGTTGTTGCACAGATGCTGCTGCCTCATTGTCCTATGTCTATGCTGCATCCGTGTGTACACATCTGTGCGCGAGTTACTGTAGCTGACAAAACCTCTGTACCTCACCATTTCCGTTACATCTGTCTGCCTTTGCTATTTAAAGCCTGTGACCATTCGACTGGTAGCTGTTTCCGATTGATCTCGCGGTATTGACAAAAGTTCCCTTTGAAAGACATTCAACTTTACGTCTTTCGACAGCAGTGGCTGGACAGCCAGAAATCAGAGACATTCCTTTGGGATATATGCTTCCTGTGTTAACAGGTAAATCGCCTGCACCAAACACAAGTGAGAAATTCATGTTGTAAAGGAGCAAACAATTTTGAGATTGAAATCAGTTTTAACCGTAAGCTCCCTTTAACCAGTTGGGCTATCGGCTGATTCGTTTGTGGACAAGCAACGCTCCTTGAGTCTAAAGAGAGGCCATCGCTGCTTGGCCGGTTACTGTATCTTGAAAGGTGGATATATCTCGGCTGGTTTACATGCTTAAAAAGTTTATATATCTTGACTGGTGATATATCCTAATAGCTTATCTTGACCACTTGACATAACATGACTGGTTGATAGATCTTGCAGCGGCCAGTATTTGTCAGACTTTTTTTTTTTTACCTCAGGCCACCGCACTGAGGTCCAGAATGTCGGGCTGGAACAACTCGACTTTCCTCGGCATGGAAAGCAGGCATAACGGATATAACGGCTCCTGTCTGCTACTGCAACAAGACGACGGTACCACCGAAAGCAACAACAGCGTTAAATCGGTAACATCTTCAGATAAGAGATCTATAAATCCACATAAAGTTCTTCATGAATAACCCTCAGTCTGATTTTGTGTAGATTATGGATCGGCTAGTAAAGTCGAAAGAGAAACATTTCCATTCCAGGCTTGAGAGAGAGAGAGAAGAAAATGGATTTTTCTGTCTGACGCAGGCCGAGTTCTGGTTGGCGGTAATCATCACCAGCATGCTGATTGCTATTATCACTTTCGTCGGTATCCCTGGAAACATTCTCAGCGCCCTTGTCTTCTACAGACTGGGACTCGGAGAGAGAATCAACCTCTGTCTCTTCGCCTTGGCCGTCCAAAACCTCACGCACCTGGCGGCTCTACTCATGACTAACGCGGAGTTCTTATACAGCAATACTGTTAAACCGTCATGGGTCATAACACCCTACGCAACTTGTCAGTCATCACCAAAGCGTTTTCTTTATGTTTTGGGAATGGGGAGGGTTTTGTAATACTTGTTTTGCTCTGCAGACGTGACAGTTATAGGTCATAAAAAACTTCTAAGTCATCTATGGAATGGACGGGTGTATGTGTGGAGAATATGCATGTACGGGTGCTTGGCACATGTGTCAGATCTCTCTTTGTCTGTGTGTGTTGTGTTTGTTGTGACTGTACCGACTTATTCTGAGTTAATTCTTCTGACAGCCTGGTTATCACATTACATCCTATTCAGTTCCTTTTTTAAATGCCTCAGAATATCAGTTTTTCCTGCTGTACAAAACAGGTGGAGTAGGAGCTGGCTGGGCGTCGCAGTTCCTGTCGGCTGTGATCGCCAGCGAGCGGTGTTTCTGTGTCGTCAGTCCCTTCCACGCCAAGAGGCTGCTCAAGACCTCCACCATGGCCGCCATCATTGTCGTCTGCTGTGTCGTGCTTGTGGGCGGGATGGCCGCCATCATTGTCGTCTGCTGCTGTGTACTAATTGGCGGGATGTGCGCCATCGCGGGTCCCAAACATGGAATTGTCTGTGTGTTTCACCCGGATACAGAGGTCACTGAAGATTATTTAGAATATGTAACAGAGTAAGTATGTTTGACGAAGTGGATGGTTACAAAGAACGAAATAGTTATTAATCACAACCTTCGTAGCTCGTTTGTCCACCTAGTGCTATTGGGACGGAAACTTCTTCTTGGAGCTAAAAGCTCATGATGAGCTTAGAAAAATACACGCACTCACACCCCCGCACACACACACACACAGACACAGACGCCACACACACACACACCCTTGTTCAAGTCGGCATCTATGGGGCTAGGTAGGGAGATTATGTATCAAAGAAAGTTGTTAAAGTTTGTAGTGTCGACCATCAGGGCTTGTTGCAGCAAAAGGTTGTGAACCGCCAGGGGCAGGGAGTAGCTTTGTCCACTCGAGGTGCACGTGGAATTGATACTTTTGCGGGCTCACCGGGTGTATCTCTCTTCGTGTATGCCTGTATGCCAAAGATTTAGCTGTAGTTGCAGATCTCCAAAAGAAGATAAACTGTCTAGAATGTTGCTGTAAACAGTAGGGGCTATCAGTAAATAGGGATAAAACGAAGGGAGTATTTCTTAAAAATGGAAGTTTTGTCAAATATTCTGAAAAAAGGTTCTATTACGGCGGGTTAATTCAGATCGAATCGAGTTATTGTTACCTTGGTGTCCCATTTTCGACAACCCTGAAGTGGACTAAATGTGTCAAGCATGAGGGAGAAAAAACACGTAGAGCTTTGGTGAGGATACAAAACTGTGCTATTGGTTACACAATACGACAGCGAACACTGTATTCCAAGTATTTGATGCAAAGGTTAAACCAGTCATGATGTATGGGTCTAAGATTTGGGATTTTAGAGAATATGACGAGTTGAAACAGGTGCACTTGAAGCTTTGCAATATGGTTCTTTGTGTTTGACAACATGTGAAAAATAGTATTGTAGTGGGAGAGTGTGGCGGATTTCCTATGTATATGGATACATATGTGCGTGTAGTGAAATACTGGTGTCGACTGTTGTGTGTGCCTGGGTACAGATACCCTAGACAGTGTTACATGTTATTCCAACACGATCGGGCAGGGGGTGTAACTGGGGATCAAGAGTGAGAAGCCTACTAGACGGTTTTGCCTAGGCTTGGCAAACGCAGTGTGTTAGTAATACGTGCAGTTGTTTATCCAAATGTTTCAATCTCGACCGACGGACTGTTCAAAGAAGAACTGGCACGCAGATTTACACTCCAAGAAGACTATTGCAATATTCAATATTGTAATATTCACCCAGACTTACTTAGAGCCAACTGCATAGACCAGTTTACGTCACTGGAGCAAAGGCGTCTAACTGCGATGTAACTGTTTACCGTTGAATGGTATTGGGTATTTTGGTAATAGTTATAGTGATCCAGAATGCAAAATCACGTGACCTTCATGATGAAGATAAATGTCATTTTCTCTTAGTATGTCATAAACACGCAGTTATACACTGCGGACATAATCCAAGTTACTACTCCAAATTCCCGTCATCATTTAAAGTGCAGCTGTTGATAGAAATCTTAACGGAAAGCTAGCGTTTCAAGTCGCTGTTTGTATAACAGAATGTCTAACAAGTAGGAATATGGTTGTTTGATGCGCCAATTGTTCTCTATTTGCCATGCTTCCGATTTCTCTTATGACCAGAAATGCACACCCAGAAATTTTCAGAAATCGTTTGTTAGTCCTATCTTTGTAACGTATAACATAGTTTGGTGTGACCAAGCAAAATGATTTTTTTTCTTTTAAAAATACTATGGGTTGGCCTGACAAAGCAATGAGATTCTACATATAGTTTGGAGGGATCAAACAATGTGATTTCAAATATAATATAGGTTGGCGTGATCAGACAATGTGATATGAAATACTATATACTTTGGTGTGCCCAAACAGGTACTATCTCAAGAATAAACAAATAATCGACTTCTTCGACATTATCATCTATGCTTTGATGTTGCCGGGAATCTTCCTCCTCGTCATTATCATCACCACAGTCATCACTGCTGTCAAAATGCGCGCTGCTCTCGCGTGGCGTCTGACAGCCGCCCGGAAGACCACGACAGAAGTGACCGGGACGACATGCGCACGAGGCGCAGCAGACGACAAGTTGTCCAAGAAAGACGTCAGCGTGACCCTGATGCTAATGAGGTCATCTGTCTTGATGGCCGCATGCATAACAGCAAACTTGACCTGGCAGACATGCAGACTAACTGTTCCTGGTTTTAATTACGAGGGGTCTTATGCTGTCCTGGTTCCTGTCTTTTGGAGGTTCGTGCAATTCTTCTGGACACTGAACTCGTCGATTCCTTTCTTTGTATATTACAACACAGGATCGAAATTTAGAGAAATGGTCAGGAACGTTTTATGTAGTCACTGACTGTATGTTTGTTGACATAACAGTCATCGTCTAGTCTGTCTAGGAAGACATTTCTTTTCTGCAGTCACGAGATTACCTGTAAAGATGCAAGCAGCCTCGTCAATATTATGTGTCGACAATAAACCATCCCAATTTATTTGATGGAGGAGGGGCAGAACCGCTCACAGTCAAGTTTACTATGGTTTAATATTATTCTTTTCAAGGAATTCTACATAAGTATTTAAAACAGCACGCGGAACACTATGAGCGCTGTCATGACGGGCCGTACCTTTACCTAATGGATTCGACCTCTTCAGAATTACAGAACAACTTTTATGGTGATCTCCTAAATATAAAATTAATTGAGCAATCGTCACCAAAACCTTTACTGCCTCAGGTCAATGGTTTCTACGACAAAGGGTGACGACGCTATGAAATAATGTGGATAACTAGAGAAATCTACCGAGGGAAAAGATTCTCATACTCTGACACGTTCGCTCAGTCTCACACAGGCAAAACACTTGTTGCTCAAGAGCTCCCACCCTCGTAAAAGACACAACTGCAGCGAACCATTATTCAACATATATTTCATACACTGACTCGACAACATCAAGTATATCTACAGATTATTTACAGAGAATCACCGTCCTCGTGTCTAGGGTAAGACGTTGCCTGATTACGTCATACCACGAGGAATCAGACAATCGAGACAATCAAACTAAAGCAAGAGGGGAAATCACACTGCAACACGGCCTATGATCCCGCTCTATACACCGATACAATAAGTGACTGACAACAGACCATCTACTCTTGTCCCTAATGGAACAACTGTTTTACGGCGATACACAGCTCTGAAGCTGTTCAACGACCCAACACTTCACTCTAGCTCCTCTTGCCGTTCGCCCGGCCACTAGCCTATGACGTCTCCTGTCTCCGGCAGGATAAGACCACTTATCTTAATCAACCCAAGTCCCAGACTCTAAGATAGATATGGCAGGAGCAGTACTAACTAGAAGGCACATCCAGCAGTCACTTACTCGTCTGTCTCGTTGACTTGTCGGCGAAATACAACCCAGTGTATTCAGCGTGAGTACCAGCTGCGGCTCCTATGACGTCCTGGCTAAGATGGCGAGGGGCAGAGGTCCGTGGGTCTACACGTGTCCGCTTGTCTGTTGGTCCTCCCTAACTATCCATGTCCCTCACTCACACTTTCCCCTGCTTAAGTAGTATGTGCCCTCGCGCCCAGCGTTCACGGAAACCACCACATCAAACTCGATTAAACCGGTTCTGGCCAGTCTAGGCTGGCGCAGAGCAGCTATCCACGCTATGACGTAGCGTCCACTTACCAGGTGTCAAGAGAGGGAAGGGGGAATAGGCTAAACTAGGGGTGACATGTGACCACCACTACAAATGGGAGGTAACACGTCAACCTGTTTTATATCAGGGCACTGAACGAGAATATGGTGTAGGCAAGTCGCGGAGGTCGTTGTGATACGTGTGGGATGGTTGACACCCTGGTGCAGCTGGTAAGCTGTCAACATGTTCAGATAATGTGGGGATGGTGCAGCAAACCAATCTGTGTTGAGTCGCCAAGAATTATGGGGTTAGTAGAACAGCTGTTCACCGGGAGAGATGATGGCATGGCTCAGCGATATGTGTGTCAACAGTTCAAAGTCCCTTGCACATCAGGAATTATATCGCGCATTGTTCACAGGGACGGTGCGCTGTCTTCCCGCGTGCTGACAATGATGCGAGCCCCACAGCCAAAACCGTGACAAAATATCCACTACAATGTTTCTCAGTTACATTTTTCTTATGATGACGATAACGATGACGACCGCAATGATGATAACTGGATTGTTTTAACTCAGTAATGGAGAGAAAAACTTTAATTTTTTATCCTGTTTTTGAAAATTGCATTTATATACAACAAAGAATAGAAAAAAAGAAAAAGGAAAAGACAAACAGAAAGACAAACTCAAAGAAAGACACAAAAGCATACATAAAGACAGACACAAAGAATGCAAAAAAGTAACAGAGTAGTTAAATGTAATAATAATAGTAATAATAATAATAGGAAAAGAGAAAGAGAACGGGAAAATACAAAAGCCAGAAAATAGTGTTGATAGTTGATCTTAAGTGCAGAACAACAATTTGCTTGACGATCTACGCCAGCTCAGATTTTAGGATTACAATACAATTACAATGATTACATCATAAAAATGCCATAATAATAGGCTCCCTTGATTGCATACGTCAGCATACGGTTGTGTCTAGCGCTGCCAGTACATTGTTGGGGTTGTCGTTTGACGATTTTATAGCGCTCTGTCCTCATTTGTTCTTGTTTGATTACAATATTGCCAACAGACGGTCATAAACAGGTGTTGAACGTATAAGTCTTTTCAAAATGGCTGGCAAAGTTAATGTGTTGATGACACTATCTGAACTTGTTAACACCAAACCGCTTCAATCAAACAGCACTATGGGTGAGTCACTGTCATCATCATTTTAACAACATTATTGTGGTTATCATTTTTGCCTTTGCTGACGTCCCTTTCCTCGCTTTCCCTCTATTATTGTCGTTAAAAGCAACCGAATGCTTGGGATATCTGACACCATCACCTTACAGGAGGTTGTTGAACATGTCTTCTCATCCTCGTCCTCATCAGCTGAATCAAGAGAATATTCTGCAGGAGGTTCTGGAATAGGACGTCCCTCACTGGTCTCAATGCAGACGGAATATTTGGGTAGACTATTCTCGACTTCTTTTGCTTCGTTATTCCGCCGAAAGAGGAGGAACCAAGCAGAAGTAACAGTCACTTGTATGGTTGCTTGGCTCTCTCCATACTATGGGGACTGCAAACGGCATTGATGGTCTTTTGGCATTCAACCACTGTGAAAGCTGTGTTGTACATGTAGCACAGCATATGTGCGGGGCCCAAGGCTTGTCTTGGTCGCAAATCTTGCATTCAAAGTAAAGATGATATGCCTTCTTGACTTGAGAAGCGATACTTTTCTTCTGTTTGGCAAATGTCACTTCCCCACAAATATAGCAAAAGTTGTCTACGGTATTAACGCACTTTCGAGGCATTAGTTTTCTGTATTGTAACTAAATGGATAAATAATAACAGTTTTATATAACAGTAGCTTAAACTGTATCGCACAAAGTCTGAAATATTTTAAATGCTCGACCTTTCCGACTGGATTTTATATAGTACATCAGAAAATGATGCAATCAACTCTGGTATTATGCAATGTGATGCAATATTACATCATTCTGGACTTATTTAAGATGAGGTTACAGTCCTACTGGATAAATTTACACGGTGAAACATAGAAAAGGAACTATTTGAAATATCTTCAAAATGAGAGCCAATAAAAAATTTCCTGGTAAGAGTCGTGTTCAGGATATCAAGATACAACAGATTAGGACCTTTTTAAGTCAGTAACGATTTCAATGTTGACCATTGCTTTCTTAATTTTAGTTTCAGCTTGGGGGCCACAGCAAAAGAAAACGCCGATTAGAAGATAAAAGACAGCCAGACTTTAACCAGATAGGTAATTAATGTCTGATAATCAATGTCATACGCGTGCATTTAAATGAATCAAAATAAGTAAATTGTGAAAGAAAAAACATTCTCAAAAGTTTGTACTCTCAAAAGGATCTGTTTAAAGTGAACATTTTTGTCAGTGCTATATTTACAAATAATGTTTCAGATGTATTATGGAAACTACAAAATATAAAAGGGGAAATCAGTGTAAACAAAGTACTTCATATATACAGTAAGTAGAAAATTCCACTGTTGACATAGCTTAAAGAGCACTTTGTTTGAATGGTGAAAGTCAACATGCAGCTTGCCGATAGTCATTCACTATTTAATTGCCAGTTAGCAGTGAACAATGCTCAATGCATCGTGCGATGTATTCTTGAAAGCTTCTGACGTCTACTTCGTGACGAAATTAAATGAATGCTTTGATGGTAATCAATTAATAGGAGATTTTATTTGCTAAAATGAGCGACACACTTTCTTGTTCATTAAAAGTGTGAAGATATAAAGCATTTTGACAGACGATGATCTGGTTTGGACAGTCGACCATGAACATGTCCAACCAAATGAATGCCCTGAGCATAGAGAACAATACACAGCAATGCTCAGAAAACACTGAGAGTATATCGTTGACTCTTGACGAGCAAGAAATCACAGTAATCGACCAGGTATGTTCGATAAGTTTGAAACAGAAACAGAAATATAAGAAAGAAAGAAATGATATAATCAATGGAATTTTCCTCCATCTTTACCCCAGAGTAAGGTAAAGAGTAAAGGAAAGGTAGGGGGTAAGAAAGGCAGGAAGAAATGAGGTTAAATAGGAAGATAAGAAAAAAGGCAAGAAACAGAGGTAAGAAAGAAAATAAATACGAAAGAAAGGCAGGAAAGAGATATAAAAATGTATAGTTGGAGAAGCATTTGGATGAAGAGTGAACGAATCGGGTGACTATAATCATACGTTCAGTCATTTGTGAATGAGGAAGTGGACGAGGTCATCAAAAGCGCAAAGAATGAACCTACCACCCCCTGGTATTTACAGGTGGATTCATGGATCTCGCTGATTACCGACATTTACGTGGTTCTCGTTGGGGGTCTCGTCGGCGTCCCTGGCAACGTGCTGAACGCCGTGGTCTTCTACAGACAAGGTTTGCGAGTGAGAATCAACCTGTGCTTTTTCTCCCTGGCTCTGGTAGACCTCCTTAGCCTCCTGCCGAGAATCGCGGATGTTAGCGAGACAATCTACAAGAAGTTGGTCAAGTCACCAGATTTCATCTGGACATATTCGATCGGTAAGTTACGGAATTTTCCTCTGCCTCAGTGGAATTTTCCTCTTTCCTCTAGGAGTGTGAGCGCTGGTCATGTCGAATAACAGGCAGGCTGATCTGGCTCTCGATGTTTTGTTTTGTTTCGAGGTTGCTATGTTTCTATGCCATCAGATCGTTTGCTGAGTGCTATATGATGGATTCGACTACATTTTGGTGGCTGCTTGGCCTTCCTCCTCAGTGCAAAATGCTGTCGTTTCCTGACAGATTTGCGTGTCAGATTGTGTAATCTGAACCGTGAGTCTCCGCCATGCTTTCTTCCTACTCCGTACGTGCGTTGTTAGTTCCTGCTAGCCAGCGTTCGGCCCTGTCACAGACCGTAGAACATTGGCTGTGACTGTCACACACACACGACAAACTTCTTGCTATGAACGATCTGCAAGTCAGCCTTCATCGTTGTCGCCACTTGGGAGTTTACTTTTCTCTTAACGCGTCGTCCTTGCGCTCGCTCCGCACGACCACCGTTAAGGTGACGACATATGCGCAGGTGGAAACTATTCTCACTGTATTATTTATGATTCTTATATGCTTACTTCACAGCAGACAGTGGCACGAGTACCCATCCACCTACAATCTCCCACAACACAAGGAATAACAAGTTAAAGAAAAGAGAATATTATTTACAGATAGCGAGTAAATACAGGATGAATAATTATCTCGGCTCATTGACAGAATATGACTCCCCGGCTTTCTTTCTAGTTGACTAACATGTGTTTCCTGCCACCACTTGCTCTACTATCATAACAATGAAGATACCCATACCTGTTTCAACTGAACACACACACCATGACCACGTGTAGAACACACAACATTTTCACCTGGTAGTTTGTACAGTTCACACGACTTACAGAAATCTGTTCTTGATATGGGGCGGCTCTCTCTTTGTCCCGACGACTGACCTCATAAAGTACTCTTGGCTGCTCCTGGCTAGAACCAGACTCCTATCGCCGATCTCTCATGTCCTTTGCCTCTGGACTCAGCTCACTGTGAGACGCAAGCCCTCTCCCTGATGTCGCAACAGCCACCGCGCTGTGCAACGTTTTCTCGGCCGACCTTCCACCTCTGAACTCAATCCTAGAGCTCGGTTACATGCAGCCTATATCGTTGGGCTGGATCTTTGCCTTCTGCTTTAGACGGTTGTCTGTCCGCGGTCCCTCGATCTCCCTCCTGTACGTTCTGCAGTTCCTCCTCTCGCCTGGTGAGCTTAGAGATTTCCCACAGCAGAGGAACACGTGCAAGAGTCACATGCCAGTTTTGAGGGAACAACGCAACTCCCCGAAGAGTTCCTTTGCCCTAGGCAACGGGTCTACTCGAGATACGAGCCATTGATACTAGGCTTCACCTAAGTCCAGTAGAACGGGACACCTTAATTCTACAGCAAGATTGAACCTATCAGCCTTCAGAAGACTTTCACCACAAGACACGTACGTCCCTTCACAGCAGATCTCCAGTAGAAGGTTTGGCCAAAGATATCTCGCATGGTATTGGCAAAGAAGATTTTCCCGGAGTCTTGGCTAAAGGATATCTTCTAATCGGAGATTTGGCTAAAGATGACTTGGCGCTCTGACACAGTCCTTTTATTCTCAATCTATCATTCGTACATTCAAGCATTCACATACACGTTGTCAACGAAATAGTTACATAAATCACCAATCAGGACGGAGACAGCAGAAGCCACACCCTGTGTTAGCTATAAGAACACGCCCCTACGTGGACACCTCGAGTGGACATAGCTACTCCGCCTCCTGGCAGTTCACACCTCCCAGCTACATCAAAGATCCTGGTGGTCGATACTGCCCGAGGCTGATGCGTAAATTTCTTCTCCATAACTAACCCACACCTGGCCAGCCTGACACCTGTTCTAGAGCTAAGGTCTAGTCCCAGCCATGTCGCTCAGCGTCAAAAACACCTTGCTCCTTGCTGTAGAGCCAGCACCCTGATTAGAAGTGTGACCAGGAAACTAGCCGGGCCCGATGATGACGTGAGCGGCTAAATATGGTGGCTTGAACAAGGCGATAAAGGACTTAACTGAGGCCGTAGGGTTCTGGATGGGTCACACCTAGAACCTATGGCGCAATCTCTTTGACCCACCAGACTCTAACTCGTGACAATCGTGATATAATCAGTCGGTTGAAAGACCTGTCGATTGCCTATTCTTTGCCTCGTAACTCAAGATCGAGCTGTGAAGGAGTGAGGAAACGGCGACCGATCAAAGTTGCTACAAAAGCCTGCTCAAATGCACTGACTTGGACTGTCAGGGTCCGACCCTGTATACAGCCGTCCTGCTAGCCTTTACAGCCTCTACAAGACCCACTTTCGTCTTTATCTGGAGACTCGGCGTCCAGGCGATCAGTCCCAAACCTTTGCTACCAGCATCACCACTGCTCACTGGCTGGTCAGCGTAACGACAGGTGCCCAACTTCACCACCGTCAAGACCAGGGCTCACTGGACAACTGGGCGTTCAGTGTCCATCACCATTAATACCACAGTACATTGATCAACCTGGCGACCGGCGACTTCTACCGTGAATGTTTCTCTTGCCTTTGCCTCCATTCCCCTATCTTTCAAGCACGCTCTTGTCACCCCCCAATTGAAAAAATCTAATTTCGACCCAGAGCACCTCAAAAACTACAGACCAGTTTCCAACCTGCCGTTTCAAAGTTCTTAAAAGCATTGCCCTTCGGAAACGTATAGACCACATGGAGAAAAACAGCCTGTTGGAGCCATTCCAGTCAGCCTATTAAAGGTGTCACAACACAGAAACTGCACTGTTGGGTGTAGTTAATGATCTTCTGAGGGCGTCGGATCAGAACTGTGTTTCGATCCTATCGCTGATCCAGCTATCCGCTTTCGACACAATCGACCATGACATTCTTTGTGAACGTCTCCAGAAAGTGTTCGCCTGTACTAGAAGGGTTCTAGCATGGTTTCGTTCCTACCTCACTGGCAGAACCCAGTCCATAGTGGTAAATGGAAGTCGGCCCTGTCCAGCTTCACTCAAGTACGGAGTCCCACAGGCGTCTGTCCTGGGGACCGTCTTCTTTACTATACACACATTCAACCGCTGAGCCTGACCATTCGTGCCTTCAGACACTCCAATTCGCCACCGCCACCGATGACACCAAGTTATATACGAATCTGCTTCGCCCCTCGACATCCCGAGCTTGACCCAGGGTATATCCGATTGCATCTCTTCTGTTGCCAATTCGATGCGAGAGAAGACACTCGTGATGAACGACGATAAGACTGAAATTATCGTAACAGGCTCTCGCACAAAGCTCTAGTAAGTCATTATTCGTTCACCAGTGTGTTTAAACTCGCCGCACGTCTAGTTCTTTGGCTACCGCGTCATTCTAGCGTATCTTCCGCCTCCAGATCCCTTCATTGGCTTCCAAAGCGCGCAACGAGCACAAACTTGACTATATCACTTTCCACTGTCTATACATACAGTCACATCCTTCATACCTCGCTGAACTCCTGTCACAATATAAATCAACTGGCAGTCTTCGGCCTCAGGGTGGCTTCCTATGAACTGTTCGCAGATTCCATTTGAATTCTTACAGAAAGCGATCCTTTGCAGTTGCCGCTCTCACCTTTGAAATATTCTGGCGCTCTTTCTTTGTGTTCCAGTCTATAGAAACCTTCAATAAAACCCCGAAAACCTCTTCTGTACATATCCGCAACAGAAGTACGCTGTACGCCCCACCCAGCTGTGCGCCACACCCAGTGGTTCACGTAGCCCTGAGTGAGCATGTGGAGGGGCGGGGGCTAGAGTGGGTGTGCGTGTGACAGCCACGCGGTTATCGTAGCGCGTCCCAGCGCCTGTGCGCTCACTGCACTGTATTTTTGTGGGATGTGGGTACTTCTGTTGGTGTACTTGCGAGGGAAGCGAGTGGGGAGGGGCGATCTATGTGCGTGTTATCTATGTATTGTCCGTCAAACTTGGAGTTTGGTTTGGCGCTTTACAAAATAAATTGTTCTTATGATTATCTAAATCTGCAGGTGTGTGCATGTAAGGGTTTGAGGTAATTATAATAAAAAGAGACTATACATGGATTTGGTTTTCTGTTACCTAAGTCGACCTGTATTGCTTTGTTGTTCCCGTAGCAAATGGTATCTGCTGTAATCGTATCTACAGGTCTGAATGGTGCAATGCAGGCGTCGCAGTTCCTGTCGGCTGTGATCGCCAGCGAGCGGTGTTTCTGTGTCGTCAGTCCCTTCCACGCCAAGAGGCTGCTCAAGACGTCCACCATGGCCGTCATCATTGTCGTCTGCTGCGTTTTGTTAGTTGGAGGAACGCTGGGAACTATTGGGCTCAAGTTTGCAAATGACTGTAAAATGGATCCCAAGACAAAGCGTATGAAAGTAGCGGGATATGTAACAGAGTAAGCAAACAATCTAATGCTAATTATGTGGCTTGTTTGCTAATAATCTACAGCAACACATTATTAATATGAACAGATTTGAAGGAGGCCTATTTAATTTAGCTTCAACACTATCACTTAATGAATAAATTTAAATTTAAAACCTAACTAAAAGAAAGATTTATTCTAAACGTTGACCTGCCTGGGCGATTACACACACACACACACACATATATATATATACACACACAGTCCTTTTACAACACAATCATTGCCTTTTATAGACAGAAATCCATAGTTTGAAATGAGCTTTGTTGTATTTTGAAGATGTAGCTTACAAATTACTTTTAATGTCTTATTCTATAAACATCAAAATAATAATGGAGTTTTTTTTAAATTTTGGTTACACGATGATGACGTAGTCCATATTTACCCAGCCTCTTGGTTTAGATTACCTAATGATACAGGTGTTAACATTTAACCTAGTCTTTTGATGATAACAGTATAACCTATTAACCCAGTCTTCTGGTTTTGATTACTTAATGACACAAGTATTACGTATTAACCCAGTCTTCTTTATTACTGAATGATAGAGATATTACCTATTAATCGAATTTATTCGTTTGGATTCCTTATTGATACAGGTATTACCTGAAGAATAGGGTCATCATTGATAGCATCGACATTTTCCTCTACTCCGTTGGTCTCCCGGGAATATTTCTTATCGTCGTAATCGTCGCCACCTCCATCACTATTGTCAAGGTGCGCGCAGCTTCTACCTGGCGTCAGCGAGCGACGATAATGGAAAACCAGCCCAACGTCACGGGGTCAAACAAAGACATCAGCGTGACTTTAATGCAGATTGTCATCTCGGTGTTGTTTGTCGTGTACGTGACGCCTAGCCTGGTCGCCCAGGTCGCTACATTTCTTGTTTCTGACCTGAGTCCGACAGCCGGAGTCCTTGCTCAGTGTAACATTGTGTGGAATTGTGTCCGTTTATTAACGACAAGTTGTTCATCCATAAATGTTGTTGTTTATTATAAGACAGGGAGGAAATTTAGAGAGTCTGTAAGGAAGATATTTCGAAGATCACGGAGACAGTAGAAAAGAAAAGAAGCCTGTTTGTGATTGTAAAGCTGTTATCACCATTCTCATACCTGTTGTTATATTAAACTGATAAAACCTTTACAATAGGAATATAATGCTTTGAAAAAATTTAAGACCCTCTTAGTGTTATATCTGGTGAATACGCAATTGAGTCTTTACTTCTGTGAATGGTTGGTGAGTCGATATAAGTCTTTGGTATAAACTGTTGTCCTGATAAAGGACAGCCTGCCACGGACGTGCATGGCATTGTTAGGTGCGTTCGTGAGTGTGACATGAAAACAGTACGCGAGCGATGACGTGAGGGGAAGGTTAGAAGTGCTCGTCTGAGTGACCTCTGGTTACCCGTGCGAGAGAGAGGTAGGTCTCGGTGCGTGACGAGGAACGGGAAAGAGGACAGACAGACGAGTGGACGTGCGGCCGGACGAGGAAGTGCAGACCTAGAGGCCAGGATTTTATGTGTCGAGACTCAGGAGCCCTCGTCAGTGCCTTGGAAGGCTGGAAAGAGGATCGGCCTCATTTTAACCCTACCGCAGAGACGGCAGGTAGGCCACAAACTCCATGGGGGATTTTTGACATATTTTTGTAAACATGTTTTTTCGTATGAGTCAGAATACTATAGAAATGTGTTCGCATAGCGTTTTTTGGTTGGATGTTTAATAGCGAAGGTGGGTGAACTACTGCATAGAGAGAGAGAGAGAGAGTGGGGAGTTTTTGTGTGCATCCAGTCAGGAGTTACGCCAGTGCTACTGCCAGTGTGTAACAGTGTATGCTGTCATACGTACTGTGGGAGAACTGATGGCTAGCGACTGAGTACGAAAGAAGGTATGTTTATAAATTTTGGTTTGGTGATGACGCCGCCCACCCGGGAACTGCTCAGCCGCCGTGACACAGACTGATAGGAAGACGTGAGGCCCAGAGTAGCTGTGTGATATGGCGCCAATCCAGTGACCTAATTACAGTACGGTCTTCAGTAGTAAGATAACTCCAACAAAGGTACTGGCAGCGCTCAAACAGCCGTATGCAGACTTGTGTGCCCAAGGGAGCTTACCGTACCCAAACAAGTAGCAAAGAGGGGGCCGAAAGAAAGGAACTTGGCAGATCCTCAAAAAAGATCTGCCATCCCTTTCTTTATAACGGCGCTAGTCTTCACACAGCTGACCCTCGGTACACAACGTGTGCATACAGAGAATCTATGTTAATGTAGTCAGCCCGCTCACTAAGCGTGTGTTGACAACTTGGATTCAAAGACAAACACAACATAGGACAAATACGTGAAATCCTCAAGGTGCAGATTATAATTAATAAAGAACAAATGAGGACCGCGCGCTTAAATTATCGAAAGATAAAGAAAGGGATGGCAGATCTTTTTTGAGGATCTGCCAAGTTTCTTTCTTTCGGCCCTCTCTTTGCTACGTGTTTGGGTACGGGAAGCTCCCTTAGGCACACACGTCTGCATACGGCTGTGTTTCAAAGGATTCAAAGACGAACACAACATAGGACAAATACATGACATCTTCAAGGTGCAAATTATAATTAATAAAGAACAAATGAGGACCGAGCGCTTAAATTATCGAAAGATAACTCCAACAAAGGTACTGGCAGCGCTCACACATAGCCGTATGCAGGTGGACAGTGAAGAGAAGACGGTAGAAGAATAGCTGGAACGGTGTGTGACTCGGTGAGCGCGCGAGAGAGTAAACAAGGCGGGTTTTGTCTGTGGGGTCGGAAGCAAGACGAACACGCCCACATACCCACCTGACTCCATGGTTGTCTGCCCTTTAAACACTGAAGTTGCCAATACACGTCTTTGCTGAGTTCTGAGATGATTGTAATGTAGCGTGTAGATGACAAAATTCCTCTTTGAAATATTTGACTCAATGACAGTGTGCTCTTTTTATTCAAGGACTTACTATTGCAGTATGATAAATGCGCATCCTTGTAAGGGAAGAGACATATTGTTGTTGTTATCACTATACTAACTGTCTAAATTTAATACCTGATAATTACCGCGTTCTAAGTTGAAAGAATCTATCTTCAAATCTTTCGTTGGAAGTTGATATGATCTGATCTATGTGATCGTCAACGATTTCACATGTAGACCCACAGAGATTTATATACGACATGTCAATTACCTTAGTAAGTATACTGTGCTTCCGCTCACTAAAAAAACACCAAGGGAGAAATGAACTCGCGAACCTGAAGTATGACCGTCGTTTTGTGAAACTGGAGTTTTGTCGCTCAGGACAGACAACGATGTTTTACAGGGCGCTGGTTGTACGATAACTTCATTCATTATCAAGTGATGATCATCGGTCGTTATTAAGGATGAGTTATAATCTGTGACTATGAAAGGCTCAGAGCTGAGAACACGCTTTTAATAGCCTCTGTCCTCCCCTCCTTCCTTCCTTCTCT
Organism: Lanistes nyassanus; assembly: GCA_004794575.1. Classification (NCBI taxonomy): domain Eukaryota; kingdom Metazoa; phylum Mollusca; class Gastropoda; order Architaenioglossa; family Ampullariidae; genus Lanistes; species Lanistes nyassanus. The sequence goes on along the minus strand of SMGT01001544.1, from coordinate 24,155 downwards.
GCCTGCCTGTCTGTGTCTGTAGGAGTGCGTGTGTGGAAGTGTGTGCTAGTGCCGGGCGTGTATGCGGGCGTCTCACTTTCTATATATATATCTGTGCATGCACGTGCTGTGTGTGTGCGTGCGTGTGTGTTTGAAAGAAAGAGGTACAAGAGGACTAAGCGAGAGTATAAACTGTAGGTGCATTAAATGCTCATTTTCTATAATGAAGTAACAAGGACATAACAGAAGGTTTCCACCTATTGTAAATACATTCCTAAGTTCAGAAGCATGCCTTTATTTGTCTAGCTTATGCACGTGCTGGTAGAAGTTGTAGACACAGTACTCAAGTGAAAAGAAAGACAACAAAGATGTTCACACACTGGGTTTGTTTCTGATTTTATTTGTTGAGAGAGAGAGAGAGACAGAGAGAGAGACAGAGAGAGAGACAGAGATAGACGAGAGACAGAGAGACAAGAGAGATAGACAAAGACAGAAAGAGATAGACAGAGAGAGAGAGAGAGAGAGAGAGAGAGAGAGAGAGAGAGAGAAAGAGTACGAAAATCAGTCTGAACCAGACACAAGTTTGCTTTTTACTTGAAAGGTGGGCTCGGTATTAACTTATAGGTAGGTTTGTTGGAAGCATATTCACGCCCAAGAAAGTAAGCGGTTTTCTTATTTTCCCATTAATTTGCGACATAAGCAAATTATCTCTGTTAGCACCACTGCATATCTGAGCAAATCAAAAGGGAAAATGTTGTGTCTAGCTAATTGTTGTACATATAAAGCGCCTGGCTGGGACTTCTCCTAAGACAGAATTCGAACTAACTGATTGGTTGCTAACCAGCATAGGCGTGAGACTTTCTGGAGAAAATACGTTCTGCTTGGTAGGTTGATATATTGTCTGCTGTCATCAACACATTCCGTTCACTGTATAAGGCAGTCCAACAGGTTTGTTCATCTCAATGCGGTCCAATATTTCGGGTTTGTACAACTCTATACTCAGCAACATGGATGTCACTCAAAGCGAGTATAACGGGTCGTGTCTGGTGGCCCAACATTTTGACGTAGACAGCGTGAACCCTATTGACAACACCAAAAGTAAACAGGTAAGATCTGAGGCTGATGGGACTATGACGACATCTTATGGTATACAGATTATAAACAAATGTGGTGAAGCTAGTGTCATGCTTGGGGTCTGGTGGCACAAAGAGCATTATCTCATAGGTTGTGGGTTTAATCCATCGAAACCAAACTTGTTATAAGCTAGGTCCTTAATCACCTTGTGTAAGCGACCAGTCGCCTTAGTTATGTAATCGTCAGGCTAGGTGGACGCAGTGATTATGTAGCGGAGAAGCTCCATTCAAACCTCCTAGCCAAAGATGTTTAGCATGGCTATGTTCCAGTAAAGGGCAGGAGTGGGTTCGGGGTGGGTGCAGTTGTCAGCAGGACCATGTAGCTCTCGGGCAGATGAGGGATTAGACATTAGTCATCGCGTAGGTATAAGGTGCCGCCTCAGATCAGATGCAGCGGTAGGTACCCGGGGTGGGGGTGGGGAAGCTGCATCACAAGGAAGATTTATGCTGACGACCACAGGGCATTGGTGATGAGTTTAAAGGTGACATACCAGGAGGAAGGACGTGATTGCCATGTCTTTTGGATGTTAAAAATTACGAAGCAAGAATCCGAGAACTATCTATGTCCTGGTTGGTCGATGGGTGTATCTTGGTGAACACGTGGGTGTGAATGCAGCATTGTATGAATCAAAGGTTAAAAAAAAAGACTGGTTGGAGATTGTAAGACATCGTCGGCTACTAGGCGTCTGGTAAGTCAGTGGTCGGCTGAAGAGTGTTCCACGGCTATGGAGAATCTGCTGAGTCATCTTGCTGAAGGTTGTTCATGGTTAAGCCTTGTCGCTGTTGCTAACAGAGCCGGGTGTCAGCTTCTACTGGGCTTGTGTGAAGTCCGGTCAATGAAAAGAAACACGTGACTACTGTCTGGGGTAAGACGTAAGGGGACAACAAAGGTACTTAACCAAGCAAAAATTAACAGAGTCGAGGTTTTTAGGAATTACCCCTTCAGGATAATACAAACAAATAAGAGTTAAAACTAGGTACTTAACTGAACTGTCTACGTTTTTTCAGTCAACTACCTAGTTTTACTTGTTATCTGTTTGTCATCCTGAAGAAGGCGTAATGCCCTAAAACGTTGACTTTGTTAATTTTTGCTTAAGTCCAGTATTGGCTGTACGTGTCGAGCTGGAAGGTTGGTGTATTGCAAGAGTCCCTTGTGGGTGTTGGATTCTTGCGGACTGGTGTGCAACTCTGGTACGTGTTGATCTTTTGTGGAGAAGTCCTCTACCCTGACTGGGTGAAGCAAGAACTGCAGGACGTGGAGGAGAAAGTAAAGGAATAGAAGGAGTACAACTGTTTGAAGCAGAAGCAGAGATCCAGCCTTCAGTGACAGTAATAACTGAATTTGAGCACAGCGAGTTCAAAGGTCGGTGGCTTACAGTGTCCACAGTGAGGTGTCTGTGTGACGTCAGACGAGCGCTTACAACTGTCCATAACCACCGTGTCCATTTGGCGAAGGACACCGAGGAGAGTTCGACAACGACAAGCCTGCTGTAGCCAATGGGTACCCAGGAGGATCTGATACGTCAGCGCTTAGAATAGCAGAGAGGTCCCCCCCCCATTCCCCCAATTTTGTACAGACTGTTGTGGAAACTGTGCACATAACCAGGTGACGGATGTTGTGTGTCCTGAACGTGTTCATTGTGTGTGTTCAGATGAAGAAGGTAAGTGTGTGTCGGGATTGTCTGTAGTAGGGCGGGTGATGGAAGCCGTTGTATGTCGTTAGATGAACCAGAAAGAAAGCTGGGAGTCATGCTCTTATGAGCCTAGATATTTTATTTCTGTAAACATTTAAAAGAAAAACAAGTGACTGCCGCTTGGAAGAAATTCCAAATTAAATTTAAAACAAGGGAACTGGGCCAAGCTAAAAAAAGGACAAAGACGAAGACAATCTACATATTTCGGAGCACTACCCCTTCATCAGGACGACAATCAATTTCTCCTGCCAAGCCCACGCGCCACATCTACTGCAGCTGTCTTTTTCTTCTCTTTTTTTTGCCTTTTTCGTTTTTCGTCGTATGTGTGTCGTCCTGATGAAGGGGTAGTACCCCGAAACATGTAGATTGTCTTCTTCTTTGTCCTTTTTAGCCTGTAAACATTTGCTATATGTAGGCCTAAATAACCATCTTTTTATCTTTCACTGTATTATGGAGTCTGTGATTCTTGGTTCTGTGAAAAGATTGAAGGTGGAATGGGGCTCAGGCCATAGTGTTTAGGGAAAGGATTATAAATTATAAAAAAGTGATGATCTCTCCATCCACGCCCTCCTCCTTAACGCGAGCCCTGTGGAGAGAGCACGTAAACCGCTACGTTAGGAGAAAAAGTCAGCTCCCTTGGGACGACATTTGATCTGTTGATCCCATGCATGGACTTGTGAAAGAAACTTAATGTAAGACTTTTACGTTCCAAGCGAATAGCAGAACCGTACTGAGGATTTTATTGGTGACGCAGGCGGAGTTTTGGATGACAGTAATCATCAGCTTCCTGATTGCTGTTATCACTTTGGTCGGTATCCCTGGCAACGTCCTCAACGCCGTGGTCTTCTACAGACTGGGACTCGGAGAGAGAATCAACCTCTGTCTCTTCACACTGGCTGTTGTCAGTCTTGTCCACCTGCTAGCGTTGCTTCTGAACCACCCAGAAACCTTTTACAGACGCGCCATTGGACCGCTGTGGGTAGTAGAAGCATACAGCACCGGTGAGTAGATTTCCTACAGACCCACACCCACACCCACAGCCACATCCACACCCACACCCACACCCACACCCACAGCCACACCCACACCCACACCCACACCCACACCCACATCCACACCCACACCCACACCCACACCCACACCCACACCCGCATCCACACCCACACCCACACACACACACCCATACCCACACCCACACCCACATCCACATCCACATCCACATCCACACCCACACCCACACCCACACCCACACCCACAGCTACAGGCCGTGTGATCTGTGAAGCATCTGTACGTGTCTCTGAAAACTTTTTTTCCTGCTGTAAAAAAAAACCAGGTGCATTTGGAACTGTCTGGGCGTCCCAGTTCCTGTCGGCTGTGATCGCCAGCGAGCGGTGTTTCTGTGTCGTCAGTCCCTTCCACGCCAAGAGGCTGCTCAAGACCTCCACCATGGCCGCCATCATTGTCGTCTGCTGCGTCGTGCTTGTGGGCGGGATGGCCGCCATCATTGTCGTCTGCTGCGTCGTGCTTGTGGGAGGGATGGCCGCCATCGCGGGTCCCAAACATAGACGGGCCTGTGTTTTTCATCCCGATACAGAGGTCACTGAAGACATAGAATATGTAACAGAGTAAGTTTGTTTGATAAAGTGCGTGGTTACACACAGAGAAATAGTTATTAATCACAATCGCAATTTTCGTAGCTCGTTTGTGCAGCCAGTCCCCAACATATATGAAGTGTTATATATAGATATATATGTATGTGTAACAGAGTAAGTATGGTCGTGGCAAGCATTTGCGGACTACAGTTTGTAAACTCGAGTCAAAAGCTTTATTTGACGTTCTCCTTTCTTGAAACCCTGACCGTTTAGAACAATACTCACATCATTCTAGAAACGTTTAGAAACAGCGAAAGCCGAGAAGGGTGGAGGCTGAAAGGGGGAGTGACTGAGGGACAAAGAGAGGAGTCGGTGCAGTTTATAGCTTGAGCTTGACATTTTCCGTCGTAAAAACATAGATTATATGAAAACTGCTTATCGTTGTTTGACGTGGGTGACACAATTTGACCAAACAGGTACTACCTCCAGAACAAAAGGATACTTGACATCTTCGACATCTACGTGTACGCCACAGGATTATCGGGAATCTTTCTGCTTGTCATTATCGTCACTACAGTTATCACCGCCATCAAACTGCGCGCCGCTGTCGCTTGGCGTCTGACAGCTGTCCAGAAGACGACGACAGCAGTGACATCGACACAAAGCGATACAGACGGGAAGTTGTCCAACAAAGAAGTGAGCGTGACCCTGATGTTGATGACGTCATCAGTCTTGTTCACCGTCTGCATAACGGCTACTTTGATCATACAGATCTGCAGAATTACCGTTCCTGATTTTAATTATGATGGACAGTATGTAATGTTAATTTCTTCTTTATGGAGAATAGCGTACTTATTTTGGACCCTTAACTCGTCTTTGAATTTTTTTGTGTATTTTAAAATGGGATCAAATTTCAGAGAACAAGTTTTGGCTATTGTAGGTTTTAGAAAACAGTGCATCCATTGCAGTTTTGCTTATATGTCGTAGATGCATGTACGGGCTAATCTTCCTGAAACGATGACTTGCTGGTCATCAATATAGCCATTACAAGCCTCATGCAATCCACCTGTCTTTACCATTTACCCACATCTCACAGACCTATTCAGTCCATCCATCAGTCACTCATACAGTCCACCAACCACCGCGAGTCCAAACAGCCGGATACCAGTTGTATATATACGTGTTAAATAAACATACATCAGCGTACATTGGATTCCTGCTGCTTGTCGGTGAGTTGATGACCGATAGACATCAAATGTGGCATGGGTGATGACATGCATTAGAAAAAACTGGAATCCACAAAAAAAAAGCTTTAAATCTTTTAGAAAGTACGCCATAAAACCAACTACACAAATTCTCTCATGCACAGATACGCTGTCACATTCACTCGATGATCAAGAGCATTTGTTTTCAAAGATGCAAAGCCAGGTAGACAGGTAGAAAGGTGACTTGTTAATTAACTGGTAGGCAGGTGTGTTAGAAGCACATTCACGCCCAAGTGTGTACGCGATTTTCTTATGCTCCCGTTAAATTTTGATAGAAATAAATTATCTCTGTTAGCAGTGCTGAATATTTGTGCAAATCAAAGTGAAAATGTTGTGACTAGCTAACTGTTGTACGTATAAACGCCTTGCTCGGATTTCCCGTAAAATAGAAAAGTGTCTGAAGTAATGAAGTAAGCACACAAAGAAACAGTTGTAATCCAGCACTTGTCTGGCGGAGAAACGCCGATGTCTACTATAGCGGCCGGCCTTTGTCTCACGACTAAACAGTTGGCGCGAAACTGGCGGTACAGATTTGAAAATGTGGTCTACTTTATGGTCTAAGGGAGGAAACTTGATAGAAATATTATTCTGCTATTGGAAACGCCAGTTACTTCCCTTGTCCGCGAATCTCTTTTATGTATAAATTCGTTAAAAAAAATATGTGAACTCCCCCTGACCGTTACGCTATGAACAGTAAGAAACTTCTAACGGAGCATACTGCCCACCCCGATTCCAGTGTGTTTTAATTAATAATAGCAAAATCATACATCAGAAAGTATTGATGATAGCAGCAGAATATATCAACCTACCAAGCAGCACTTATTTTCTCCGGAAAGTCTCACACCCATGCTTGCTGATTCCTTGCATCCTGGATAAACTCCTGGCATTTATGGATAATTTCCACAACGTGTTATGGATTACAAGTGCTGCGAACGGCTGCAATAGGTACATCACTTTGGTGACGTAATTCAACATAGTCTTCCACAAATGGACGGCTTTCGGGTAGGAAAAATCTTATTTTACTTAAATTTATCTTTCTAACAACGTTTAAATGATACTTTTAACTTTAATACTTTTTTTTTACAATTTTTCGAAAATCGGTAAAATCGCCCCAACCGCTGCGATTTCAGCGACATTGCGCATTGTAGGACGTACGATTCCGTTGGGTCATTTTTTTAAAAGCAGTGCAACAGGTTTGGGAATCGCAATGTGAGCCAATATTTCGGATTTCTACAACTCTACACTCAACAACATGGAAGTAACGCAAAAAAAAATATATATATATAACGGTTCGTGTCTGGTGGCCCAAGATTTTGACGTAGACAGCGAGAACCCTGTGGACAGAACCAAAAGTAAACAGGTAAGCTCTGAGGTTGATAGTACTATGACGACATCTTACAGTTATGTAATCGTCAGGTCAGATGGACACAGGGGTTATGTAGCACAGAAGCCCCGTTAACACCTTCTAGCCAAATCCTTTGGGATTCTTATGCCGCAGTAGAGGGCAGTAGTGAATATGCCGGCTAAGTTTGCAGCTTTTGGGTGAGTGCAAATGTTTGTAGGGCCTCGTAGCTTTTGGGCAGATGAGGGATTAGACATTAGCCTTATAGGTGTCAGGTGTCAGGTGTCAGGTGTCGCCTCACGTAGCTCAGACGTAGGGGTAGGTGAGGGGGAGTTACATCAAAAGAACCCTGTGAACAATTATGTTGACGACCACAGGGCTTTAATGATGAGTTTGAAAGTGACGTACCAGGAGGGTTATGTGACCTCTGAGGGCAAAGGACGGGATTGCCATGTCTTCTGGATGTTAGAATTTCCGGAGCAAGATTTCGAGAACTATCTCTGTCCTGGTTGGTTGACGGATACATCTTGATGACCACGTAGGTGTGAATGCAACATTGTAGGTATTAAAGGTTTGAGACAAAACGATGTGTTTTGAGACTGTAAGACATCTTCTGCTAAGTAAGCTGAGAGTCGTCTGCTACTAGGCGTCTGGTAAGAACGTCAGTTGAAGAGTGTTCCACGGCTACGGAGAATCTGCTGAGTCATCTTGCTGAAGGCTGTATGTGGTTAAGCCTTGTCGCTGTTGCTAGCAGAGCGGAGTGTCAGCTTCTACTGGGCTTGTGTGAAGTCCAGTCAATGAAAAAAAAAAAAACAAAAACACGTGATTACTGTTTGGGGTAAAACGTAAGGGGACAGCAAAGGTACTTAAAAAAGCAAAAATTAACAGAGTCGTCGTTATCGTGCAGGGGTACTGCACGATAACGCAAATAAGAAAACTAGATACTTCACTGAACTGTCTACTTTTTTCAGTGAACTACCGAGTTTTACTTGTAATCTGTTCGTCATTCTGAAGAAGGGCTAATGCCCCAAAAGGTCGACTGTTGCCAGTGAGCAGCCAGGAGGATATGATACCTGAGCATTTAGGATAGAAGAGAGGTGTGCCCCGTTTTGTATGGACTGTTGTGCGAAATGTGCAAATAACAAGGTGACGGGGTTGTGTGTCCTGCACGTCATAGATGAAGAAAGTAAGTGTGTGTTGTCATTGTTTTAAGCAGGGAAGGTGATGGAAGGTATTGTAATTTGTTAGTTGAACCAGAAAGAAAGCCGGAAGTCATGCTGTTATGAACTTACATATTTTTAGTCTTTAAATAGTCGCTGTATGTAGGCCTAAATAACATTTTTTTATCTTTCACTGTATCACAGAGTCTGTGATTCTTTGTTTTGTGGAGAGATTGTATCTGGATGGGGGCTCGGACCATAGTGTGTAGTGAGGATTGTAAATTATAAATAAAGTGACAGTAACGTTTGGATGTACATTTGCATGTCGTCCTCTTAAGTGTCGTGTGTGGAGCGAGCACGTGAAGCGACACGTTAGGAGAAAAATCAGCTCCCGTGCATGAGCTTATGAAACTGGATGTAAGACTTCTACGTGGACCCTTATGGACCCTGCGTGGACCCTAATCAACGTGATGTGGTATTGCCAAAGCCCCCAGTTTGCCGGCCATTGCAAGACAAAAGTATAGTATAGCGAAGTGCTAAAAGCGAAGTTTCTGTTCAAAATATTCTACCATGACCCAAAGGGCTAAGTTCTAGATTAACGAAACCCGTACTGCACCTTCGTACCAAAAGTTTTATAATCCCCATCCCTGGTAAGGCCATCTCTGCGCATGCGCACACCTTACACACGTCACCTGATGGAGCCAGCCAACCGGTGTCAGCCTATGTCTTTTTTTAGCACAAAGGAAGGGGGTGTGGACGTCTTTTCGCTTTGCGCTTCAGATTTTGTCTTCTTTGTCTGCTCGTCAGAGAAGTACGTGTGTGTGAGAGAGAGAGGGTGAGGGTGTGTGTGTCGTCTCTGTCCTGAACAGTCCTCCGTTTGAGAGTTTGTGTGCTGCGCTACTGCTCTCGAATCTCTCGCCTGTCTTCTTAAAAATGTGTGCGTCAGTGTCTCAGTGTCGTCACTCTGAGCAGTGCGCCCATACTTACCAGTGCGCGGGCGGTGTGTTTTACACCTTGCTTTTCGCTTAGTTAGTACTTTCCGACTCTAAGCGTGTATCGCACTGTAGGTCTAGAGATTCTGGCAAGAGGCTTTGTTCGTCATCTGTTTCATCCCGCGGTCGGCGTGATGACAAGACGCTTGCTTTTGCCACTGTGACATTGGCCGAGCTTTCAGATTCACCTTCTGACCCCTTGGTCGTGCTGGAGGTCTCGGGTGTGCAGTACTTTTCTCTTCTATAGCATCTCTGCCGTCCTCTCTGTCTTCCCGCTCCCTGAAGCAGACGGTGCGTGTGACGGGTCTAGACAGGGTCCAGAGGCCAGTCCCAATATCTTTGCCTGCTACTCACCCCTCGGACTTCGACTCCCGGACAGCGACGCGGCGGCTGGCAGTTCCTTATTCAGGCCAGCGGAGCGATTTGCTCGCACAGTGCCCAATTCGCACTGCGGCTTCCTCTCCAGTTGACACGGTCCGCTTTCCCCAGTGGTCTGAGGGGCTTGAGTGCTGGCATGGCACCGGAAGTGCCTGTCCTATCCAGCGGACAATGCTGCTGGAGACCCAGGAGGTGTCTGTCGACACCGCTGTTGCTTCTCTCAGAGCGGAGATGGACAAGGACGCTGCTGGAAATCGCGTCCCCATGGCTGCTGGACACGTACCAGAGGTGACAGAGAGGCAGTTGTTCCACATGTTCCGTGAGTTCCTTGTGTTCCTGGTCTTCTGTTGCTGGTCCCTCTGGCCCACTGCACTGCTTCCCTGACGCAGGTCCACATGCGCATGGGCAGACCTCTGAACCCCCGGCTGTCCTCTCGCCGTCATACCTGTGTAAGAGGTTCCCTCCGGGGATGGAGGGGGGAGCCGCTGTTCCTCCAGGCGTCCTTTGTGGTGTCCTTGGGGATGGACCCGGAAGTGCATGGTTCCGCTTTCATTGCAGGTACAGAACAGCAGGCTCAGTGTCATTTCTGTCACTCTTACGGTGACCGAGTTTGCCGATCTGCTTGTGGACTCTTGAAGTCTCATATCGTACACACTGGCTTGGACTTCAGTTAGTAAACCAGAACACAATGCTCCCAACCCCCACACCCTGAAAGATGTGCCTTCCGTCCCATAGGCGGCTTCCTTTAGCCAGTACCTGTGTCCGCCAAAGCCGTTTGTTCAGTAGACTGCGTTCACAGATCTGTCTCCCGGGATGAACCCGCTATCCTGGGTTCTAGTTAGGTGCATCCAACTTCCAGTTTGGTGCTTTGTTCCAGGTTCGATTTTTAGGAGACAGAAACTGCTTGCCAGCATGAGCTTGATTCGGTCTCAGAGGCGTCATTGCAAGGCCTGGAGGATTCCCTCCACATGAAGGACCTCCTAGGCTTTGCACCGGGATGCTGTCTTTGCTGCTGGTCATCTCTGTCTTCGTGTGTTGGCTGGTGTGATGCAGGCTTCCGCCTACCTTTCCGCCACCAACCTCGTCAATGCTATTCTGGCTAAGCTGGACGCCCTTCTGTCCATGGGTTCTGGCATCTCTGAGCGTTTCCCAACTGCGCTATTGGTTGGGCAGGTTAATCCTGTGGCTCTGTTTGGTCCCTATGCCCAAACAGTTTCCATGGAGCTAGCCTCTGTCAGTCGGGAACGCCAGATTGAGTCCTTCCTCTCTTGTCAGCAGAGGCAGAGGAATCCACCTAGAGAACCACGGCAGGCACCACCCGGGCAGCGTCGGGCTTGTTCCAAGTCCTAGAAGGGTGGAGAACTTGGGTCAACCCCCAGGTCCCATCTTTTATCCTCCCCCAGCGGCGGAAGTCTTCATAGAGGCGTCGTTGTCACGTCACCAAAATTGTCAAAAACCCAGATCAGCTAACAAAAGCTTTCCTTTCTCTCTTTAATTTAGTTTATTGGAAGTGGGTTGTTTGTCTGAATGCGTGTTCGTGTTCGAAATTTGTTAGACGCCTCAGTCACCTCGAAAGAAAAGCAAGCCTGGATCTATTTGCACCTTTTACTTCAAGACAACAATAAATTATTTTAATGAGTATAAAAACAATTACGTTCATGTCATAATCCCACACACACTAATTATATCTTTATATCTATTCCACCTGGGACAGGTCGGGGAATTTACACCCAATGCACTCAACAGATCACATAACAGACATACATGAAAAGTCAGAAACACCGTTTTAAGCTGTAGAGCCAGTCACAGCCACACGTGCAGAACAAGGGAACCAGATCCTTGACATCAAGGTTATGTCTATAAACGCTGGTATGACCAGCGACGGGCGAGGGGAGATGAGAGATGGACTGGAGAGAGACTAGCCAGGAGCCCAGTAGACTTGCTGACCACAGATCGTCAGAGGACCGTGAGGAGGAGGGAACTATTTACTGCATGTAGTTATGGGCGGAAAAGACTGTAAGCTAAAAATATCAAACTCCAGGTCATCTGTCACGCCACTGTGTTGAACGTCCTACTGATTAATAAAATATTGTGACGTTCAAACACGCCTGTCACTAAAGCTACATTGCAGCTTTTCTGGTGCCTGTGACATCTGGGAACAATTAACCCCTTGACCATGATCCTCTACATTTGAAGCTCGGCTTTCTGGATGCCATTAAAGCTCTGGATGTGTGCGTCATGATGTTACAATGTCTGTAAGCACAGCAGCAGCTTAAGTTTGGTGACTGTAACACTGCACACTGTAAACATGGAGTGTTCAAGTAAGAACATTTTTTTTCCGAAACAATGCATTTTACATTGTGTTCTGATGATGTTCCAAAAGTGTGCCAGCAGGAAGTGTTCCGTCAATTAGGCTCATGCCAAGAACATTTAGAACATGTAGCACACATCTTTCATTCTGTTTACAAAAGCAGCACATATTTTGCATCTGCTATAATACTTTTTACATGCAGTTAGTAAAGAGAAAAGAAAAGGGTGGCTGGGGTAATAAAGTAAAACAAAATTAATTTAGGCAAGCGAGAGTTAGACGACAAAAACATCATCTATGCCCTCCTTTGCACCATCTGCTCCACTCTGCTCCACATCGGCGAGACTGAGCGGACCCTGGATGACCGGTTGAAGGAATATCTCGCTGACACAAGACAGAAGCGAAACACCCCAGTTGCAAGACACTTCAACATTCCACCACACGCTAGACAACTTGATAATGTGTGCTTTCTGGCAAAACTCTGGAGACTCAATAGATCGCAAGAACATGGGATCTCACTTAATCTCCCTCTTTGGCACTATGGCCGCCACAAGACTTAACTTAAAACGTTAACCTCTCTTCCACCCATTTTCCTCCCCCTTTCCTCCTCTCCTGTCTCCCGTTGTAACCCTCGTTTTTTTCCCTGACCCTCTCTCCTGTCCCTTTCACTGGTCCCGATAACACACACCTTTCTATTGGCTGAAGCTCTCCTCGACATTGATTGGCACGCTGTGGTTCCTAGGCTCTGTCTTTCTCCCACATTATCTTCCTGGACATCGACTGTGTATGATCAGCGTCCTTGTCAGCTAAGTAATCTTTCTTTGTTATTTGTAATCTGTTTGTGTCGTCCTGAAGAAGGGGTTATGCCCCCAAACGTTGACTTGTTGTCTGTCCAACTCTCGCTTGGCTAAAAAGTCCCTTTTGTTCTGCACGGGTGGCTGTGACTGGCTACACAGCTTAAAATAGCGTTTCTGACTTTTCATGTATGTCTGTTATGCGATCTGTTGAGTGCATTGGGTGTTAATTCCCAGACCTGTCCCAGGTGGACTATTCTATACTGATCTGCACTCCATCTATCCCCCGAAGTAGCACACCTGTGATATGCATCCCAACATATATTGTTATATGCATGTAATATACACCTTAATGCATAGTGTTATACATGTACTTGTATATACACCCTAACATGCATATTGTTATAACATAATACCCTGCAGGGAAAGGCATAACTAGATTGCCCATAAATATATCTTCATGTAGATATTTACCCCTTGAAGAAAGTTTGTGGCTCCTAGGTGGTATCGGTCACATGGCTACAATCGCGACCTGCAATTGTCTGCAATTCCACCTAGGTGGAATTATTGGTAGAATTCTTTTCTCCCCATGTGTATCTATCTTCTCCAGGAAGTTGATATGATCTGATCTAAGTGATCGTGAATGATTTCACACCTAGATCCACAGAGATTTAGATATTCCGTGTCGATTACCTTAGTAATTATACTGTGCTTCCGCTCACACAAGAAACACTAAGGGAGAGATGAACTCGTGAACCTGAAGCGAGACCGTCCTTTTTGTGAAACTTGAGTTTTGCCGCTCAGGACAGACAATTCTGCTTGTACCGGTCACTCGTTGTACGAAAACTTCTTTTCATTATCAAGTGATGGTCATCGGTCGTAAGGACGGATGGGTTACAACTTGTGACTATGAAAGGCTCAGAACTGGGAGAACGTTTTTGATAACGGCTGTCCCTCCTTCCTTCTCTATCTCCGTCTCTCAGTCTACCTCTCTCTCTCTGTGTGTGTGAAGACCGAGCGTGTGTGCGTGCGTTTATATATATATATATGTGCGTGCGTGTGTGAGTGAGTCAAAGAGAGAATGAGTAAGTGAGAGTATAAAGTGTAGGTGCATTAGCTGTTTCTAATATCGCATGAGATATCCGTGACATAAGGTTTCCGCCATTTGTAAATACATTCAGAACCGTGCCTTCATTTGTCTAGCTTATGCACGCGCTGACAGAATATTGTAGACACAGCAGTCGAGTGAAAAGAATCGATGTCCACACACTGGGTTTTGCGTCTGCTTTTATTTGCTTAGAATATGGAGAGAGAGAACGGAAATTCACAAAAACAAAATTGCTTTAGATATTTCAGAAAGTATTCCATCAAAAAAACACTCAGATCCTGTAATGGGCTGTGGCACTCACTCGATGTCTACCTACACATTCATTTCTTTTCACAGAAGCAAAGCCAGGTAACAGACCTCTGAGTTTTAACTGTCATCTGGGTGTCATCTAATCTCCTCTAAATATTTAATGCCTAAATCCATCTGAGCCACACAAGGGTCTGCTTTCTCGTAAACTAGAAGCATTAAAAACGGCCTTTTGGTAGTCAGTATAGGCGTGAGACTTTCTGGACAAAATAAGTTCTGTTTGATATGTTGTTATATTCTGCTGCTGTCATCAATACATTCCGATCTACAGGTTTGGTCATCGCAATGTGGTCCAATATTTCGGGTTTCTACAACTCTGCACTCGGAACTTTTGAAGTCACACAAAACGAGTATAACGGGTCGTGTCGTGTGGCTAAACAGTTTGATGTAGACACCACAGGAACTGCTGACAGCACCAAAAGCAAACAGGTAACACTAACAGGTGACAGGTAACACAGATATCTGAGGTTGATAGTAATATGACGGCAGCATATGCAATAAAATTAATGAGCTTAATCAGCTAGATCGTGAATAGATTGTAAAACTGAATGTAAGACTTACGTTCCAAGCGAATAGCAGAACCGTATTGAGGATTTTATTCATGACGCAGGCGGAGTTTTGGATGACAGTAATCATCAGCTTCCTGATTGTTGTTATCACTTTGGTCGGTATCCCTGGCAATGCCCTCAACGCCGTGGTCTTCTACAGACTGGGACTCGGAGAGAGAATCAACCTCTGTCTTTTCGCCTTAGCTGTTGTCAATCTTGTCTACCTGCTAGCGTTACTTCTGGGAAGCGCCGAGTTCTTTTACAGATCCACCATTGAACCGCTGTGGATCGTACTGCCATACGCCACGGGTAAGTAGAATTCAACATTTTTATCAAGAGACCTTTTCCTGTACACGCACGCACGCACGCATGTTGTCAGACTGCAAAAGGTTATAACAATGTAGGTATTCTGTCGGTCTCGTCTATGTCATGTTTACCTAGACTGTTTCCAAGATGACCTGTGTGCGTGAAGTTAGTGGCTGGTGCGACATCAAAGAATGAAATAGCAAAAAGGCAAGGCATACATTTGACCAAAAAATTAGTGGTTCAGGTAAAACAGATTTTTTCCTTGATCTGTCAGTGACTGCATGATATTTTATTCCAGCTAAACGCGAGGCACTAAAACACATCACAACAGGCCTGAAGCTATCAATCCCTTCTGGTTACTGTCTGTCTTCTGCCCTTCGCGAAGGTGAAGAGGAAGGCAGGGGAAGGCACGAGTTGACCTGCGAAGTGTTGTCCAAGTTTTTGTCCTCGCACACTTTCAGCCCAATTTGTATAGATATATACACACAAATGTGTATATACACAGGCCTATCTATACCTGTACAGGTTTATCTCTCAATACTGATTTTTTCCTGCTGTTAAAAAAACCCTAGGTGCATCAGGAGCTGGCTGGGCGTCTCAGTTCCTGTCGGCTGTGATCGCCAGCGAGCGGTGTTTCCGTGTCGTCAGTCCCTTCCACGCCAAGAGGCTGCTCAAGACCTCCACCATGGCGGCCATCATTGTCGTCTGCTGCGTCGTGCTTGTGGGCGGGATGGCCGCCATCGCGGGTCCCAAACATAGAACCAGCTGTTTATTTCACCCAGCTACAAATGTCACGGAAGACATTATATATGTCACAGAGTAAGCACGGACGTGTGTGTGTGTGTAGCAGGTTGAGTGTAGGAGGTTGAGTGTATAACAGATTGGGTGTAGCAGGTGGCAGCCTGCACAAAGAACTCAAAAACTGTATTTACAATATCCTTTAACGAAGTGCTAGTTGTTTAGAAGCCAAGCCGGCTAATTCCAGACAGGGAGAGATAAAACGAGAGATTGCCTAACAGTATTTAAGGCTTCCTCTTGGTCTATGGGGTCCATTGGCAAAGACATTTCAAATCGCAAAATGACATGTACAACTAGACTGTATGAAAACTGCTGAGAAAACTTAGAAATCTGCGCAGCTATATAGTTAACTTCATGGACTAGCATGGAGTATATTTGTGAGCTTGACATTTACCGTCGTAAAAACATAGACTATATGAAAACTGCTTATCCTTGTTTGACGTGGGTGACACAATTTGACCAAACAGGTACTACCTCCAGAACAAAAGGATACTTGACATCTTCGACATCTACGTGTACTCCACAGGATTATCGGGAATCTTTCTGGTTGTCATTATCGTCACTACAGTCATCACCGCCATCAAACTGCGCGCCGCTGTCGCTTGGCGTCTGACAGCTGTCCAGAAGACGACGACAGCAGTGACATCGACACAAAGCGATACAGACGGGAAGTTGTCCAACAAAGAAGTGAGCGTGACCCTGATGTTGATGACGTCATCAGTCTTGTTCACCGTCTGCATAACGGGTACTTTGATCATACAGATCTGCAGAATTACCGTTCCTGATTTTAATTATGATGGACAGTATGTAATGTTAATTTCTTCTGTATGGAGAATTTCGGATTTATTTTGGACACTTAACTCGTCTTTGAATTTTTTTGTGTATTATAACATGGGATCGAAATTCAAAGAACAAGTTAGATATTTATCATGTTAAAAGAAAAACACTCCACCCAGTGCAGTTTTTCCTTTATGGCGCTATTCTGCCTCAAACGATGCCTTGCTTTGTCGTCAATATAACCATGCCAAACCTCATAAAGTCACCTGTCTTGTCCATTTACCCACAGTCTCTCACAAACCTATTCAGTCCATCCATCAGTCATTCATACAGTCCACCAGCCACCTCGAGTCCAAACAGCAGGATACCAGTTGTTTATATACGTGTTAAATAAAGATACATCAGCGTACATATGAATCCTGCTGCTTTTCGGTGCGTTGATGACCGATAGACATTAAATGTTGCATGGTTATTGACGTATTAGAACTTAATACAATGCAATGCAATGCAATACAATATTATAGAGTACATTACAATACAACACAATGCAATAAAACACATTACAACACAGTACAACACAATAACGTGATAATTGTACACACCGCCCACCGCAAAATTTCATTTACTGATACATTTTTCGCGGGTTTGTGCTACGGACAGGGGTTCTTCAGCCTGGCTGCCTCATTTTAATAAAGCTCCCGTAAAATAAATTCAGTGCGTAAAAGCAAGAGGTCTTTTCCCTTTGCCCCACTGCGTGCCGGCGACATGTCAAGATACCAGCCGAAACAATAGATTGGTTAGTTGCTGGATTTTTAACATTCCGCCGCAAACTGGGTGCATATCAAGACGGTCGTCTATAGGGGATGGGGTGCTATTATTAAGTTCTGCCCTGAAAGAACCAACAGACTGATAGCTGAAGTAAGATGGTCAGTGTGGACAGGCAGTTTAATGATCGGCGAATGGTCGGATGGAGTTTGCATAACTTCAGGAAATAATCCTTGGCCACACCAGGATTTATGCCAGAAAACTTCCACCTTTATCCTGCTAGTCCTCAGCTCTACTAGCTGAGCATCCGAAACAATAGAACAATCCGAATTATAATGGAGAAATAATCTATGCTTATCCGACACCTCGCTACATTCATTTATCACTTCATAATTATTGATTCATTCGATCCCTAGAACTTCAAACAGTTTTGTCGCTAACGGGTCTACTGAAACAAATGAAATGTTTCGACAGTCCTAATGAAAGGTAAAGGATGTCTCGTGACCCTTTCAGTTGTAGTGGATTGAGACCACGACTTTACAGATGAATTATATTGTGTGCGGATTGAAACTTGAAAAAAAACTTGTATCCTCTAAAGACATTGGATGCTGCACAGCGGATGGTTTTGACAAAGGAATGTTGCTGGTTCCAAACCCGCACCGGTCAAGGATTATTCCCTGGAGTGAAAGATTGTGTAGACTCTATTTGGCCTTTTCCCTGAACATTAACTGCCTCTTCGCACTGGCTATCTTACTGGAAGCACTGTCCCTCTCAACGTACCTACTTGAAAGCAACGAAAGTTTGCCAGAGACCTGGGGAATAGGCGGTGGGGTGAGTGGGTGAAGTAAAATGTCATCTGTATTAGGAATAAATGATCTAGCGTGTGTTAGCGTAACAATGAGTTTTCTGGCTTTGAGGAGCTGGACATCTCCACAAAGACATCAGTGAATTGACTGGGTTGTCTCCCCTTCAAACTCTGTACCGGTCACTGTCTTTCTGTCTGTCTGTCTATCTGTCTGTCGCTGCTTGTTGTTATCTGTGTTGAATAAGTCATACTTACCCCGATTTATGGGAGGTCCTCCCAAGCTCCCGCTTTTCTCGAGAAAGACGTGTTAAGAGCCAGAGCACGCGCTTGGTCAGCCTGCGCCGATAGGGCAGTGCACATGTCGGGGGTGGGGGCATAACAGGAATGGGTATTTATTTTTTTTTTGTCTGGAGGTGCGGTTGGGGTTCGCTAAATGCACATTTAGCCCTTTCAGTCGGGGTAAGTATGATGTATTGAACACAAATTTAGGGCAAAATTTTCGATTATTTGTGCTATCTTATCGCTGCAGAATAAATAGTGTCTGAGGTCATTTGCTTTTCACATGCAGAGAGTAGGATAGACGTGATACAGCAAGGCATACATCTTTTTAACGAGAACCTTAGCTATTTTCTGCTCGACGAGCTATTAAATTCACAAGACCGACGATTGACAGATTGGTATTACCTTGTGCATGCAAACGGGCGAAATGGAACCTGGAAGCAAGCGAGCACGAATACAACTGTGCAAAATCTTGTTTTACGTTTCGCCATTTGCTGTAGTACTGAAGTCTAAAATAAAACTCCAGTTTTATTTCGTGCGAGAATTGGTTGACATCGCATATTTGACTGGTTGGGTATTAATGCCCATTTTTAAAAAAAGTGTTGTTGGTTGTTTGGTTTAAAGTTTAGTACCATATTCGACCACTGTAGAGGGCCAGATGAAGCGATGGAAGGATGTTTGGTTTTCCGTAGGCAGGTGTCGTCAGGGCGGTGTCCATCTCATTTCTCTCCCTGGCTTACCTTTTCTGATCCATCAGGAGCCGTATTCATGGACGTTTGTTAAGCCTAAACCGACCGCGATCACGTGACAAATTATCGGCTAGGGACCTTTGTTGACCAATGGGAATGATGCTATAACGTATGATCGCGATCGGTTGAGGCTTAATCAACAGCCATCCACAGGGCTCCAGATCAGGTCCCTATTGCTCGCTGGACGAGCTGGAGGAACCTAGGTGCGGCGCACGGATATTACACCAGCGCATTCGGGTTTGGAGGTCAGCGCTCAGTACTCTGAGCAGAGTAATTTAATTAAATTTCTCTTTACATGATTTCACAGGCTAAGTTTCCGATCTCCATGACTAGCCGAACTGCCTTGGCTTTCGTTGCTATTGTCTTCGCAATCCCAGGCAACATGCTTCGGGGCTTGATCTACAGACAAGGGCTGCCGGAGAGAAACAACCTTCGGGTGGGGTTGGGGGAGGTGCGCGCGCAGCATCGTTGCCCTGTTTGTCGACCTTCCTACATCGAGAACGTTTTCAGCGTGTGTCTCCACTCAGCCTGTGCACGTAGCGACGGCTCGTAACATAGCGATAACGGATATTTGCTATTTCGGAACCCGCGTCTTTCCCCGTCAAGGATTGTTTTAACTCAGAAAGACAAACTCAAAGAAAGACACAAAAGCATACATAAAGACAGACACAAAGAATGCAAAAAAGTAACAGAGTAGTTAAATGTAATAATAATAGTAATAATAATAAAAGGAAAAGAGAAAGAGAACGGGAAAATACAAAAGCCAGAAAATAGTATTGATAGTTGATCTTCATTGCAGAACAACAATTTGCTTGACGATCTACGCCAGCTCAGATTTTAGGATTACAATATTGCCAACAGACGGTCATAAACAGGTGTTGAACGTATAAGTCTTTTCAAAATGGCTGGCAAAGTTAATGTGTTGATGACACTGAGTATCTGAACTTGTTAACACCAAACCGCTTCAATCAAACAGCACTATGGGTGAGTCACTGTCATCATCATTTTAACAACATTATTGTGGTTATCATTTTTGCCCTTGCTGACGTCCCTTTCCTCGCTTTCCCTCTATTATTGTCTTTAAAAGCAACCGAATGCTTGGGATATCTGACACCATCACCTTACAGGAGGTTGTTGAACATGTCTTCTCACCCTCGTCCTCATCAGCTGAATCGAGAGAATATTCTACTGGAGGTTCTGGAATAGGAAGTCCCTCACCATGTGGAACTGGTCTCAATGCAGACGGAATATTTGGGTAGACTATTCTCGATTTCTTTTGCTTCGTAATTCCCCAGGAAAGAGGACGAACCAAGCAGAAGTAGCAGTCTTGGTCGACAATCTTGCATCCGAAGTAATGATATGCCTTCTTGACTTGAGAAGTGATACTTTTCTTCTGGTTGGTAAATGTCACTTCCCCACCAATACAGCAAAAATTGTCCACGGTATTAACGCACTTTCGAGGCATTGGTGTTCTGTATTGTAACTAAATGGATAAAATAATAACAGTTTTATGTAACAGTAGCTTAAACTGTATCGCACAAAGTCTAAAATATTTTAAATGCTCGACCTTTCCGACTGGTCTTTATATAGTACACTGCTGACGTTAGCTTACTTCAGCAGCCGCCTGGCAGTAGTACTGGACTGAAACAGAAAATGATGCAATCCACTCTGGATGACGGTATTATGAAATGTGATGCAATATTACATTATTGTAGGCTTATTTAGGATGTTGTTACAGTCCTACTGGATACATTTACACGGTGAAACATAGAAAATGAACTATATTAAATATCTTCAAAACCAGACCAACTACAAAAATTTCATGGTAAGAGTTGTGTTCAGCACATCAAGGTAATACAGAATAGGATCTTTAAGTAAGTAACGATTTCAATGTTGACCAGTGCTTTCCTAATTTTAGTTTCAGCTTAAAAATAACTTGGGGGCAACGCAAAAGAAAAAGCCGACTAGAGGATAAAAGACAGCCAGACTTTAACCAGATAGGTAATTAATGTCTGATAATCAATGTCATACGCGTGCATTTAAATGCATCCAAATAAGTAAATTGTGAAAGAAAAAGTTTGTACTCTCAAAAGGATCTATTTAATGGGAACATTTTTGTCAGTGTTATGGTTACAAATAATGTTTCAGATGTATTATGGAAACTACAAAATCTAAAAGGGGAAATCAGTGTAAACAAATACTTCATAAATACAGTAAGTAGAAAACTCCACTGTTGACATAGCTTAAAGAGCACTTTGTTTGAATGGTGAAAGTCAACATGCAACTTGCCGAGAGTCATTCACTATTTAATTGCCAATTAGCAGCGAACAATGTTCAATGCATCGTGCGATGTATTCTTGAAAGCTTCTGACGTCTACTTCGTGACGAAATCAGGATCAGCTAGCAGCGACCATTGACGTTTCTTCAACAAGAAATGCGTCCGATTCCCTTCATGGTCTTTGCTTGAGTCCCCGAAGAAGCGTTAAATTCCACCGAAATTCTTTCGGTCTCCCTTCGCAACTCGCTTTCTATCTTTTCATTGGCCGAGTCTTACGTGTTTTTGACAATCAACATGACGTCTCTTGTTCCTAACCCTACGTATGATTATTGTGTCACTTTCTCTTGAATGAAAGATTACACAGCTACGGAAAGATACAATAAAAAGAACACAGTTCTTAATTAAACAATAGCGCTGGAGAAAACCTTCCAAAACGCAACATACAGAAATCTGTTCTTGATATGGGGCGGCTGTCTCTTTTGTCCTGGAAGACTGACGTCATGAAGTCCTCTTGGCAGCTCCTTGCTAGAACCAGATTCCTATCTCCGATCTCCCGTCGTGTCCTTTGCCTCTGGACTCAGCTCACTGTGAGACGCAAGCCCTCTCTCCCTGATGTCGCAACAGCCACCGCGCTGTGCGACGTTTTCTCGGCCGACCTTCGACCTCTGAACTCACTCCTAGAGCTTGGTTACATGCAGCCTCTATCGTTGGGCTGGATCTTTGCCTTCTGCTTTAGACGGTTGTCTGTCCGCGGTCCCTCGATCTCCCTCCTGTACGTTCTGCAGTTCCTCCTCTCGCCCGGTGAGCTTAGAGATTTCCCACAGCAGAGGAACACGTGAAAGAGTCACACGCCAGTTTTGGGGGAACACCGCAACTCCCCGAAGAGTCCCTTGCTCTAGGCAACTGGTCTACTCGAGACACGAGCCGTTGATACTAGACTTCACCTACGTCCAGTAGAACGGGACACCTTAATTCTGCAGCAAGATTGAACCTATCCTCCTTCAGCAGACTTTCACCACAAGACACGTACGTCCCTTCACAGCAGATCTCCAGTAGAAGGTTTGGTCAAAGATACCTCTCGCATGGATATTGGCAACAAGATTTTCCCGGAGTCTTGGTTAAAGGATACCTTCTACTCGGAGATTTGGCTAAAGATGACTTGGCGCTCTGACACAGTCCTTTTATTCTCAATCTATCATTCGTACATTCAAGCATTCACATACACGTGGTCAACGTGGTCTATATCACCAATCAGGACAGAGACAGCAGAAGCCACACCCTGTGTTAGCTATAAGAACACGCCCCTAGGTGGACACCTCGAGTGGACATAGCTACTCCGCCTCCTGGCAGTTCACATCTCCCAGCTACATCAAAGCTCCTGGTGGTCGATACTGCCCGAGGCTGATGCGTAATTTTCTTCTCCATAACTAACCCACACCTGGCCAGCCTGACACCTGTTCAAGAGCTAAGTTCTAGTCCCAGCCATATCGTTCAGCGTCAAAAACACCTTGCTCCT